>JAVVLW010004161.1:0-20000 GCA_034401795.1 Chaetoderma sp. LZ-2023a | reverse complement strand
AGAAAATTATCTTTGTAGTGACGGAAAATAATGTGCCCCATGCGGGCACTACTCCTAGTGCTAGTTTGGGTGAGGAGTATTATTCTCGCGTGGACCGTCGTCACTGAATCCTTGCGAGAGGCAAGTGCCGCCACTGCTAAAAGCGGGAGAAGAGTAGTGGTCGAAAGGGGCCCACTCTAATATTTAACCAAAATGCTGTAAAGAAAAGACCATACCTAGTGAGATTATGACTATAAGGTTGCGTGCTCTTTTACGTGAAGACGGGATGAACGATTCCCGAAGGATTCCCACGTCACCGTCTTATGTAATTCTCAGTATGCTGAATTAGTAGTTGCCTCCTTTGTTTATGCGGGCCTTCTTCTATGCTTAACCTAACATTTAGATTTTAGAGACAAGAATTATTTTAGGCCGCAAATGGCTGGCGTCTACCTAGCTTCTAGATACGGCTGTCATTGAGAACAGATGCCCTAAGACATCAATACCGAAGACAGCGTGCATACATGTTACTTAGTAAGATCTCTGAACTGGATAAGTATCCGGACATCTCTCTGCGTAACCACATAAAACGTCACAGGACATTGGTTACTTTTCACAAAAGCATTTTAGGCAACTGATCTATCGTTAAGGTGGGGGTAAGAGAGACGAATACCCACCGTAAATGTCCTTCCCGTGAGGGCGTGGCAGATTTGAATATCATGCCCA
Source organism: Chaetoderma sp. LZ-2023a (assembly GCA_034401795.1). Taxonomy (NCBI): domain Eukaryota; kingdom Metazoa; phylum Mollusca; class Caudofoveata; order Chaetodermatida; family Chaetodermatidae; genus Chaetoderma; species Chaetoderma sp. LZ-2023a. Next base: position 19,298 of record JAVVLW010004161.1, on the reverse strand, counting down.
GACATTTTTACGGAATTCGGTGGGGATGCGCATCTTGCCCGTCACCAGGTCCTATGGGACTAACTTTTAAACCTGTCGTTAGGTTTAAAGACACGTTGCCCAGCTATGCACTGTGGTGCGGGTGGATTGTTCAGCAGATTAAAGAAAATAATAATTAAGACATGTTTTCGCAGTGCTTTCCTACATTGGCAAAGGTGCTAACTACTGAGTATCAAAAGATACACGGGAAATGTGTGTGACACCACACCCTGGCCATCACCGCACGGAAAACCCAATAGTTTCCCAGAGTCGGATCAGTCCATGGTGCGGATAGGGACATCCAAACAATTAAGAAGCCATAAGGCTTAGTGGAACATGAAGAGAGACAATAACTTAGAAATATGAGGCCCTTTAGGTATTTTGGCCAATCTTACACAACCTTGCCGGAGTGCGGGGCTAAATTATCGCAACTACCGGAAAAGAGGTGTACACTAAGTGTTTCCTAACGAAGAAATTGTTTCTAATCATATGCACCTATCCTATCAAGCTGAATAGAAAATGTTTTAGTCGGTAGCATTCCAGGCCAAGCAGAGTTATAGCACGGACAGCGACCTCAGTGAAAAATTGTTTGTGGCGGGAGAAAGTGCTGCATATATAAATGTTGCTGTATAGTGTTGCCTACGTGCACTGCAGTCCTATATTTTCTACAAATAAACAAAGCATATGAACTGATGGTCACTGGCCATATATAAACTAACCAGAACAATCAATACAGTGTGAAATGATCAGAATAATATATCTATAGTACAGGTTAAGGAACCTACTACAGTGCGGTTAGCAAAAACACCTTACAGAAAATAGGAATAACTATAAACAGATACAGAAATTATAACTAGCGCACTAACGGCGCCTTTTAGTCATCGGGACCGTTTATACAGATACGATATAATTATCAAAAATATAATTAACGGAATAATTAAAATGTCAATTATAGTTACTTAAATAATCGGTAGCCATTCTTAAACCTGGGCTATCATGTTACTGAAATTGACACGTCACTCTTAGGTTGACGTGAGTTGATGCATTCCCTGAAAGCTGGAAAGTTCCCGCAGGTTGGTTTCCACAAACAGAATTCCCGCAAGCAGCTCATGACGGGAGCGGATCGAACTCAGGACTGTAATCACAATATAGAATGTCTAACGAGTAGTCAGCAAGAGATACAATAACATTAATTCTGTGACAAATGTTCCCATATGCTGATGGTACGGAAGTTGACAACAACCCGATCATAAATGCGGATGAAGATACATAACTAAGCTTTACGGTGCGGAGTACGTCAACCAGCTCTGACGACGCACCCGGCAAAGCTTACTTGCTGCGGTCGAAAAGTTTAGATAAACCTGCATGACATCAGCGCGGGGACGGTTAAATGACCACTTTTTGGCATGGTCGGCAGATCTGGCGAGTCATCCACCAAAGAACAGCGCTGCCTCTACATCTGTAGAATCACATTTTCAGGCCGGGAAAGGCCTCATCGCAAGTTCTTGTTCCAAATTAGGTCTTGATATATTCGTGAACAATATGTAAACAGTTCCCAAAATGCTCCCGCAGGCAACGGGAGTTACAAAATTGCTTTAGTGTGGTGGGTTGGATTATGCTGGCTATGGGAGAGAAACCGACAGAAAGCGAAGTGATCTGCGTAATCCCTGTCAAGCTGATCGTAGGTCACAAGCGCAGGCTCCAACCAATCATCGGTCGAGCAACAGCCAATTAGCGTGTAGCTAATAATAACGCAGTCGACAGTTCTAGAACATTCTAGAAGTTTTGCGTACACGTGGTTATGACGGCAATATTTTGAAGTTAATCAAAGCGGGTTTTCCGTGGATAACTCAGCCATTTCTTAACCGATGTTGAAATGGATTACAGATTTGGAAAGCCCGTCGAATTGTGGTCTTGATCAATGCCAGATTCGGGGGGAACAGGTAATTAAAAAGGATTACATTGTACCATCTCGGTACACTAAAAGCGTCATCCTATCTTGGTCGTAAACTACGCGCTCTGTCAAAAATAGCATTTAAGCGTGCGCATGCGCACTATGCGCTTTAGCAAACAGTCGTTTCTATAATGCGATCTCTCTCATAGGCTCATATACGTGTATGGCTCTACCCAGGGGCGTGTTCAGGGAACGAATCCAGGACGGGCGGCGCGTACCCAGCTTGGCTGGTACGGCCGGTACCGGACGGTCGATCCGAACGACACCTCTTATTAGTGTGTCTCCCCCTTGTAATGATATACATTAATTTAATTATCAAGTGGCGGGTACATAAGATCAGGATAGACTAAATAATTGAATAATAAGTGTCAGTAATACCATTGTTAATAAATTACTAATAAAGACAGAATGGTAGAAGTAGAAGTGTAGAAATTAGAACAATGAAAAAAGGACAAGCTAGTAAAAGAAAGTAGAGTAGAGTAGAATTCGGGCTGATTTTCACACATTCTCGCTCGCACCGCATGGTGATGGGTAGCGTGCGGTGGGCAAGGGTGCAATTTTGGGTGGACGATTATGGGAGAATGCATATCAATTAAAACGGTCAGTATCAGCAATGTATTGGCAAAATAGTGTGGATACTATAATATCCGTGTCTGTATTGAGATTTTCATTGCCATATAGCAAAACTTTAGTGGTCCGTGTGTTAATGGGAATATTGTTTAGGCCTAATTCAGTATACAATATTCTTCTTTGATTATTGTATAGTGAGCAGTGAAAGATTTAGTGCTCAATTGATTCATCCGGGTGCCCACATGAGCACCTAGGTGAGTCTAACAAGAAGTTGTCATGGAGGTGTCCGTTTAAGCCATTACAATTGTTTCGGAGCCTGGAATATGCTATGTTAGCAGGTACCTGCATAATACCACCTAGGTAGGGATCGTTTTTGAGACATTGCGTTCAATTTATTTTTACATTCTTGTATTGTATGGGACGTTTTGACAGGATCCGGAAGACTATTTCAATCTCTAATCATAGCTTGGAAGAAAGAACTGCGATAGAGGTCAGTGCGACATCTGGGCAGTGTATAGGTGTTGAGTTGGTGGATATTATAAGGGTGTGTCCTTTGTGAAAAGGGCAATAGATAACTAGACAATGTTTCACTTGTTGCGCCGTTTATAATTTTGCAGAGCATTACTAATTTGTGGCTTTTGCGTCTGCATGAAAGTGTTCCCATACCCGTTTCAGTGTATAAATCTTCCGTGCTGGCACTGCAAGTGAGTCCACTTATAGTTCTTAGGACCTCCTTCTGGACATTTTCCAGTCTTGTAATACGATTTTGTGGGAGATTATCCCAGACGGGGCTTGCGTATTCTAGTAAGGGTCTGATAAAGCTCTTGTACATAATTTCCAGGCAATCTCTATCAAGTATATATTTCAAACACTTGAGCAGAGACTATATATTGGGCCTTTGTCATCATTGCTTCTACATGTTCTATCCAATGCCCTTTACTATTACGAGTGACGCCGAGGTGCTTGTGGTGCGTTGATGGAGAAATTTCAGAGTCTTTGAAGTCTATCGGAAAACATGTAGGAATATGACGTAGGGAGATAAATAAGGATGTCGTTTCAGAGGCATCAAATTCTACAAGCCATGTATTGGCCCATAGAGACATCATTGCCAAGTCTTGATTCACCGTTGGAATATGGGCCTCTAGATTATCCGACATCACATAGAGACAGGCATCGTCTGCAAATAATCTAATATTATTTAAGATATTATTTGGCAGATCATTAATGAAAATAAAAAATAATACCGTTCCAAGAACTGAACCCTGGTGTACCCCAACATGTAGTGTGAGCAAAATTGAGTCACTGCCATTTAAGACTACTTGTTGGTTTCTTAAAGTGAGATAGTCTTCAAACCAGGCGAGAAGGCTGCATGATATACCGAATTGCCTCGGATTTTGGAGAAGACCACGGTGCCACACACGGTCAAACGCTTTAGCTATATCGAAAAACAAGAACATAACTTCTTTCTGGTCATCGAGTGCTTGGACAATTGCGGTGTAAATGTCTAGTAATTGATTTACTGGTGAGTGGCCGGGGAGAAATCCAGATTGGTAGGGTGTAATATAGTCTCTACACACGCGCACATATCTCGAGATAGAGATCGTGATCTATGCCGGTACTTGCTAAGAAAAATATGATAGTGTAAACTTGAATCATGACGAAGATATTCATCGTTAACTAAACGATGACAAGTATGCTGAGTAAGCAATGTTTCTAACATATTAACGTATTAGGTCTACGAACACACTGTGTTTGTCTGAACCCAACCGCTAATGAATATATATATACGCAAACGACAACGTGCTTGTATATATATATATATATATATATATATATATATATATATATATATATATATATATATATATATATATATATATATATATATATATATATATATATATATATATATATATATATATATATATATATATATATATATATATATATATATATATATATATATATATATATATATATATATATATATATATATATATATATATATATATATATATATATATATATATATATATATATATATATATATATATATATATATATATATATATATATATATATATATATATATATATATATATATATACAAGCACGTTGTCGTTTGCGTATAACGTGCTTGTACTTTATCTGCTTATATACATGTATATGCTCAAGGTTTGGGATGAAAATCTGGCGGCATTTGCTCAAAAATGGGCCCAGCAATGTCCTTCTGGTCATGACACATATGAGTCTAGGATGCTCAGATCAAGTTAGTAGACAGATATTTGCAAGTGTTTGTTATTTCATCCATCTGTCCATGCATCTTTCCAGCTCCATAGATCAAACAATCCTTTTTCTGTCAATATGTATGTCCACAAATATGTCAATCCATCCCTACATTCATAGGCATATGTCTAACCAATCATGTATCAGACCATCCTTTTCCGTCCATATGTATGTCCAGAAATATGTTCCTCCGTCCATACGCTCATATCTCTACCCGTATATCCGTTCATCCTTATCCCGTCCATATGCCATAGCTATGTCCATCCTTCTGTCCCTGCATATATCTGTCCATATATCCGTCTATCATTATTCTGTCAATGTGTATGTACATCGATTTGTTCATCTATCAGCACACCCATAAGTCTGTCGATAAATTCGTCCATCCGTTAGCGTATTTATCTATTCGTATAAATCCGTCCACCCATTCATCCGTCCATATTCATGTCTATAAATCTAGCCACGCATCCAATCGGTCGCGAATGACGTGAATCTGTTAGTATATATATATATATGAATGGGCAGATGGATAGAGGGATCTGTGAACAGTCGCATGAAGGGAGGGATTGATGGAAACATTTACGCTTACGGAATACGGATACGTATATATATATATATGTTTCCATCAATCCCTCCCTTCATGTGACTGTTCACAGATCCCTCTATCCATCTGCCCATTCATAAGTTTATCCACAAACCAACATATATATATATGTCTTCTGTGTGTCCATAAACTCGGTGATCCATCCATCCGTCCATAAATCCATTCATCCGTCCACAGGTCCAAGCATCTGTCTGTTCATGATTCCGTCTACCCATCTGCCCATTCATAGGTTTATTCTATCCACAAATCCATTCATATGCATCTTCTGTATGCCCATGAATCCGCCCATCATATATATATATATATTTATATATATATATATATATATATATATATATATATATATATATATATATATATATATATATATATATATATATATATATATATATATATATATATATATATATATATATATATACATGGACGGACGCACGCACGCACGCATAAACACACATTATATATAAAATTTGTTTTTAACCACCTTTTGTTCAAACTGGCATAATGTCTTCTGCAGTGGTCTTGGACAATGAACATATTCATCAAGAGACCATTTACTTATTTGTTTTTTCGGTTGGTCGATTCATTGGTCGGTCAGTCGGTCAGTAATTTATTCATTCATTCTATATCCAGAATATAATGTAGATGTTGGCCAAAACTACGCTGCCAGTGGTCGCCCAACTGATGGTTGGAATGAAATGATTACATCATGGCATAGTGAAGTAGATGACTTTACTTATGGAGAGGCGACTGCCAATGATGGCCTCCAAAATGGCAATGTAGTTGGACACTATACACAGGTACTACTACTACTACTACTACTACTACTACTACTACTACTACTACTACTACTACTACTACTACTACTACTACTACTACTACTACTACTACTACTACTACTACTACTACTACTACTACTACTACTACTACTACTACTACTGCTACCACTACTACTACTACGACTACTACTACTACTACTACTACTACTACTACTACTGCTGCTGCTGTTGTTGTTGCTGTTGCTGCTTCTACTGATACTGCTACTGCTACTGCTACTGCTGATGCTGCTACTGCTGCTACTGCTGCTACTGCTGCTACTGCTGCTACTGCTGCTACTGCTGCTACTGCTACTGCTACTGCTTACACACACTCTTATTTTGTCGTCTGCAGCTTTAATTTTGCTCTATTTCAGATATTTGTGTTTTAATTTCTTTTAAATTTTCCATTAAATGAACGTCGCCATTTCCAACTGTGCCTGAAATTAGAATCAGCAAGCGATCGAGTGCTTTTATATTTTTGCATAGCTTCCTTTCTTTCTGAATGAAATATGTTTCGATATATGAAGGAAGTCTGACTTTGACACGTCTTCCCACCTTGAAATAACAACCTCTGATTCATTTTCCTACATAGGTTAAATTTCCAAAAATCACAGCAATGATTTCCAGAATCCCGGGCCACTGTGGCTCGCGGGGGTATGCGCTGGTCCGCCATGTCGTTCCGTTCCATCGCACCGCAGGTGCACGATGTGCGGGAGGGCTGGTTAACTGCTGATCTCGGGGTTGCGGATCCCGTATCACGTATGTCTGGAAGGTACAAAGACCGGCATCTAGAGCCGGTGGACCACTGATGTTCCAGTGGGGCCGCGCGACCATTGCCGCCGAGATTAAACCACACAGTGTCATCCCAATTATTTGTGTCGCCGGTATGTCTGTCCATTCTAATTTAGAGCAATGGATGAGATGTTAATAATTAAACAATCATAAATGTAATAAGTACTATACAGACAATGTCACTCGTTTGACAGAAAATGAGCACAATAATACACAACATACAGCCATCCGGTGTTCTTTCCATGTGGTTTCGCCGAAGGTACCACACGGATCCTTGCATCCGCAGAGGTATCCCCGCAAACACACACCCCCACCCCCCACCCACACACACACCCACACACACCCACCCACCCACACACACCACACACACACACACGCACGCACGCACGCACGCACGCACGCACGCACGCACGCACGTACGCACGCACGCACGCACGCACACACACACACACACACACAATTGTTGCGAGAGGAAAGTGCCTCGCGCGGGCCTCCGTCACAGTAAAATTCCTTCAACGCCGAAGCGGAGGAAAATAGCTGGCAAAAAGGGCGACTCTTTTGTTCAGCAGAAAATGCTAAGCGCTGAAAATCCTAGTGAAGCCATAATTAATGTGGTGCACAATGGTTTACGTGAAGACGGGACGAACGATTTCCGAAGAATTCCCAGGTCACCGTCTTATGTAGTTCCAAAGTTACTGGATTGGTAGTTGCCGCTTTCTTTATGCGAGCCTTCTGCTACAATCTCACCTACCATTTAGTTGTTATAAACGAATACAAGCTTTGGCCGCAAGTGGTAGGGATTCCCACCTAACTTAGATACAGTTACCCAATGGGCGGATATGCTCAGCTTCCCGTACGTCGCCTTGCCTAGCAGCTACCTCCAAGGATAGCGTGCGTACATGTTGCGACGCAAGGCCCCCCCCCCCCGAATCAGATAAAAATCTGGTTACCTTGCCCCACAACCACATATAACATCACCAGAACAATGGCTACAGTTCACATAAGCAAGTTTAAATACTGACATGTCGTTATGGTGGGGATAGAGAGACGGATATCCACCGCGAGTGTCCTTCCCATGAGCGTGTGTCGGGTTCCAAGATCTCACCCAGACACTACACCGAGTTGGATGGAGATCCACATCTCGTCCGTCACCGTGTCCTACGGATTTAACATTTGACCTGTCGTTAGTTCCAGAATTCCCAGAATTGCAATGCGGGCCGGTATATAACCTAACTAACTCACATATTAACTATTGCTTTCGCAGTGCTTCCTACATTGGCTGGGTTATCTAACTAACAAATATCCGAAGATATGGGAGGGGGTGAGGGTGGGTGTGTGTGTGATGTATGTAAATCAACACTTTAACTATCCCCGCTCAGAAATCTCCGATAGTTTCCGAGGGTCGGATCCGGTCAACGTGTCGATAGGGAATCCAAACAATTAATAAGCCTTGCGGCTGGTGGATCGTGGAACGAGACAATAATTCAATATATATATATATATACATATATATATATGAGGCCCTATAGGTAACTGGCCAATTTTACACAACCTTGCGGGTGCGTGGGGCTACATTGCCACAACAACCGGAAAACAGGCGGAAACTATGCGTCTCTCACGGAGAAATTGTCCCTAACAACCTTAAACCTATCCTATCGAGCTAAAGAGCCAGATATAGTCGGTAAAATGTCAGGCTCAAACAATTAGAGCATGATCAGCGACCTCAGTGTAAAATTGATGCTGGTGGGAAAATAGTGATGCTGATATATATGTTGCTGTATAGTATTTCCTATCGTACTGCGGTCCAGAGTTTTAATAAATAAACAAAACATATCAACTGGATGGCTGTCTGCCATATACACAACTAACGGATGCACATGATAAATACAGGCAGAATAAATAAATGATTAGAATAAGTATCACAGGTCTTGGACCTAACGGTGCTGTTAGTTGAAAGCACCCACAGTAAGCGAGGATAATATTCACAGCGAAACATAAATTATAAGAATGCGGTCTTAAGACCGGTAAGGTACCTATTAGTCATCAGTACCATATACGGAAATAATTATGAAATGTTCAATAGTATAGCTACTTGAGTACCTATTGGTCATCGGCACGGAACAAGTTCATGAGTTACTGAAATTGAGGCGCTAATATATAAATAGCATGAGATGACACGTTCTCTAATTCTGGGAAGATTTCCGCAGGCAGGTATCCGCAGGCAGGTCTCCGCAGGCAGATATCCGCAGGCAGATCTCCGCAAGCTGACTTCTCCAGGCAGGTCTGATACGGTACACTCTCAGGACAGTAAATCAGAACAGTTCAGGAAATGTCCACTAGATAGTCTGCTAGCTGCTACATAATTTTAACAGTGGTTGTGAAGTTTTCCGTCTGGCGACGGTGGTATGAAAGTTTGAAGTTGCCCATTAACAGAGAGGGCTAATATTTTCTTATGCATGTACAATTACTGGTACACGATGCGGGATACGTCGCATAGCTCCTGCGGCGCACCTAGCAAAGTCTCACCAGACTGTGGTAAAAAAGTTAATTAATCACACACGACATGCAGTGCGGAAGGTGAAGTCCGCTTTTCAGCGTGGTTGGCAGATCCGGCGAGTCATCCACCAAGAATCACCATCAGCTCTACATTCCGTAGAATTACATATGGGCCCGCACGACCCTTCCGCGGAAAGACTCCCTTAGAAAAGTCCTGATGCGGGAGTTATTACTTTAAGTTATTTTATTACCGCCGGATGGCCGTCGGGGGGTATCCAAAAACTGTGGAAGCCGAGGACTCCTTACCACCGCAGATGAGCTGAAATCCGAATGGCACCGGATGATATGGAAATCACCGTAGGTTAGCAGTTACACACGTCTATCCCGATGGTCCAGTAGTCCTGTGCGGGCCGGCTTCCACGCCGGTGATGCTCCTGATTCTCGATTATTCACCCATTTTATACTACTCGTGACGTGAGAGGTAGGTGCCTCAGCCAATCAGCGGCCGAGCAGTAGCCAATTCTCTATCTATTTACGCATACGCGCGATTACGACGTCAAGAGAAATATTTTGAAAATAATTTAACGGGAGTTTCGTGGATAACGCAGCCATTTCTGGGCAGATTTTAAAATAGTAAAGAGTTCTGTAACCCTCGTTATATTCCGGTCCGGATCGGTACCAAGAATAATGAGAATGATCTCGTTTAAGACATTTACTAGTACCAACTTGGTACACTATAAGCATGCACTCGCTTCCAATTCCAAGACGTGTTGTCAGGGAAGCTCTGATATACAGGCTTATATACGCGTACTATACTACTCAAGGGGGTGTGCTTGGACCGAATCCCGAATGGCCGTTCCGAACCCAGCTCTGCTGGGACGGTCGGTACCCATCCGGTCGATCCGTGCTACACCACGCTTAATCCAGTCTGCATTATCTAGTGTAATAGCTATGCTCAGAATAAGATACTGGAAATATATTCAAGTTTCAAATTTTTCATGTTATTGCTCTTTGCATATACACCCTGTCCAAACGAGACGCAATCTAACCATTACGCGTGACTGATAAATCACGTCCTTCAGAATGTATTACTCTATATGAATCGATGTATCACTATAATAAGTCAACGATCGACTGTCTTTCTTAGCATCTAAACGCAATTAAAATCGCCTCTAAGAATACGATTTTTTTAATTCCTATGAAAAGCTGAAGCGATAGCAGAGAAAAATGTACTGCGCTACCAATGGGAAGCTGATGCATAAATAGACATTATATTAATACGCGAACCTGAGAAATCAAAGGCAATGTTGACACCCCCACCCCCACCCCCACCAACGTTATCAGACGATGATGAGATGATAATTATCAAACTGAGGCACGTGGATAAAAATAAAATTGCCACACATGTACTAGAATCGGTGGCAGTAGAATGAAACAGCTCACCTTTCGCAAGCTTCTTGCATGCCGCTATCTATCGCTTCGGCGCTCCGTAATCTTGTCTCCTGAATGATACAAATAGAAATTTAGACTCGATAGCTTATCACCTTTGTCCTGCTTAGCCCATTTCCCCGATTTTAGCATTAGATTCTGAGATTGTCAGCTCAGTAATTCTCAGATGCTGACATCTAGAAATATCTCAATCAGTGTACATGTGTTAGATATATTACTAATAGCTCATCATTTTCGGAACGATATTGCACCATTTGTTCAGATATTTTCTATATGACGCTGTTTGAAGGATATCGCACTCTGCAACAGAGACATAATGATCTATATCGCCTTCTTAACGTTCTCCTGGACCAGAGTCGAGTCTTTCAACTCCATATGTCATATCGTTCTATACAGCTTCCGGTACAGGGGTTAAACTGAAGGTGATTCACTTTCCATAGACTGTGATCAAAGCTTAGTTCGACCCATGCACAAACTCTGTGAATCGTCAGTAGCTGTATCCTCATTATCGTCACACAATGGACCTATCCGGTTTTAGCTATGCCCCGCCCATCTCTAGCTAAGCTCCACCCACACCTCGCTCGTGTTGGGATCGATCGATCTTTGAACACCTTGACTATCAATTTCCAAAAAACTACACAGGTAAGCTGGTCAATATTTTGAAACTAATTTGACTGGGTGCTGTTGCTGGCCTAAGGCAGCAACAGCGCCCAGTCAAATTAGTTTCAAAATATTCAACAGCATATTTATTAAATAGCAATGAATTACAAAGACATACAATTCTTACAACGTGTCGGACTGTTTGAGATTTGATGACGGTCTATATGGAACCATTTGTGATGCAATGACTGTGACATCATCATACACGCACTGCGCTGGTTATGACGTCATAAGAGGTCAGATGATGGATAAATATTCTGGCAAGGTGAATTCAGCAGTATCTTATGGAATTGCATTGCCAACAGTGTCAGTGATAACCCCTCCACCACAACAGTAATTGCATTCACATGTTCTACCAGGACAGGGTCCACATTCTGTTGAGGATGTTCTTCCACCACCTTTGAAATAGACACAGGCGTGGCTCTCATATGGCAACCATCTACATGCGTGACGTCACGAGTCTTAGTCAGAGGGTTTTCCACAACTCTGTCACATAGCCATTTGAAGTGCTCAGAAGAGCCATATAATAGGCATTTATTTGTAGATGGACAGGCGCTAGCTAGATGCTCTATACTTGTATATATTTGGTACAATTTTACTTGCGCTCTATATCACGGAGGACTAAAGAACATATCATCGATAGACAGTTTGCTTGGAAGCGGCGTTCCAAGTGTGTCCACCCAAGCTCGCCTAATGTTGTTTTTCTGAGATCCGTCAAATGTTTATATACCATTTCGATTTTTCCATCTACCCATATTTAGCTATCTCTACTGTTATGCGCTCCTTTGAAATATAAACAGAGACCATTTCACAAGAAGTTTATCTGAATCAAGATGCTAAATCTTACAAACCTGCCCAGGTACAATTATACCTTCTTCCAGACATTCTTACTAATATTAATAAGGTCATTAAAAACATTTGGTCGGGCGCCAACATGTTTTTCAATCATTGACACACATACACCCTTGGCAGATAAGTGAGTGAGGAAGGCAGTCAGGCCAAATCGACCAAATATAGATCAGGAAGAAACAAACTGGGGAAAACACACACACCTAAACTATTATATACAAAGGCTGCGTGCTAATGAATAGTAATGTCAAACTGCGGTGGAAACTCTGGTTTTCGAATATTCGCCAGAATTAACAGAGCCAAATTTAGCACAGATTTCAAAGACTACTACTACTACTACTACTACTACTACTACTACTACTACTACGACTACTACTACTTGAAAATCCGACGCTAACGCAGTTGGACAAACTTCACGGAGGAACTCCTTTAAAAAAGGCTTTGCAACCCCCTATAAAAATCAAATGAAATAGCAGGCTTCATTAATAGTATATGAATAACAATACAAACTTAGCATATCAAAACAGCGAAAGCTAAACAATCTATTAACATATGCCATAAGCATGGCACAACTACATAGAAAATAAACTTACTAACGAGCTGACAACATAACATAATTCAACAAAGCCATTATTATTTGTACACAGTGTAGTAGTAGGCCCGAATGACGACTGTAGCTCGCCAACGACTCGTTAATAAGTAACAAAAAGTCACTTATTGATTGACGCCAGTTAGCCGATTCTTAAATGACTGGCAGACGTAGTAACCTGTCTATGCACAAAGCGAAAGTATACAAACTATGACGACATAGATGTCGCGTTGGATTCACATTCTAAATTTACTTCGTTGTACATTTTTGCAAATTACCATGGAACAAATATGCCTACAGTAAACATTTACAACAAGCTGTTAAATTTATATATGTAAGATGTCAAGTTCTGTTAACCTAATGAACTCGAAATTTAGATCACCTCAAGAACATTAACCAGGTGCTGATTTGATATTTAAATATACCGATTCCAAAAGGTATTCGTCAAGATTTTCGTCAACTAAGCATTACAATTTTAAACTAAAGACAGTTGAATCAAATTAAAACAACATACATCAATATACAACAAGCAGGGAGGGTGTTAGCTCTACTTCTGATATTTTTAGATATCAGTAAGCCATTTTTGCACCATACATATTCCTTAAGACTATGTAGTGATATTGACCGCCATGTCTTTAAAGAGTTAATCTAACAAGCTATTCCTATTCAGGAAATCTAAACAAGAGGCTATTTATCACACTCGTGTGTTGTCACTAACCACCACCACAGCGCCTCGCCCCTCCCGCCAACTTAGAAACTACTATGGTAGGGGCAATTTTCTGGAATGTTTGCTTAGCTAATGCCTATACAGGCGCTATCAGAAATCAATAAGAATAATTTAAATCTTTAAAATGATCAAAAATATAATAATTGAATAATTTGACTGAAATTATTGATATCATAGGTAATATTGAGCCTAATGTGTTGAATGTGTTGCCCTAATTTGAATAGAATTAATTACGACCCCAACCAGCAATGCCTCTCTGGCAAAATTATGTGAACAAATTTTTCTCCAAATTATTTGCAAAATTATTTTCAAATTATTTTCAGAACTATTTTCAATTATCTTCGAAATTTATTTTTAAGATTCACTTTACTACTACTACTACTACTACTACTACTACTACTACTACTACTACTACTACTACTACTACTACTACTACTACTACTACTACTACTATTATTATTATTATTATTATTACTACTACTACTACTACTATTATTAATATTATTATTATTATTATTATTATTATTATTATTATTATTATTATTATTATTATTATTGCCTCCAGGTCATTTATGCATATACTGCTAAAATCGGATGTGGTTTCGCCGAGTGCGATATTGCAGGAAATAGACAACGTTATTTCATTTGCAACTACATCTATGGGTAAGTAAATGCAACCTATATCCACCCGCATCGTCCAATCTTTCTCATATAACTTGTCATAAGTACAATGTATTTATATGGGATCACTTTTACCCTTTCGCTCATTTTATGAAATTTATTTGGAATAACAGTTACATAAGTAAACGTGCTATCTATGTGTTCTTGCATTTGTGGTTACAGGAATGGGCTGGGAGGCGGAAGTATTTCAAAACCCTACTCGCTCGGTACATGCTCGGCTGCCTGTGGCTCTCATTGTGTCAACAATCTCTGTGGTAAGCTGAAGTATACTTAGTTCATGTAATTGCTTGAAACTTTTCATAATGACGAAATATTTTTCAAGAAGTTGTCACATTTTAAGACACATTGTCAAATTGTGAATTTATTTAATCCAATGTGACAAATACCATGTGGTGTAACATTAGGATCCTGAATAGAGAAAAAAAATTACCAGCCGATATTAGCTTTCATGTTCTACCTCAAGTGGGAATGCTTGTAAAACCTGCTCAAATCTAGCTGCTTTAAAGGCCAATTCCGGGATGATAAAAAGTGTGCTTTATTTGAAAGATTATTACATGTTTAATGAAATTGCACCATGACAACGGATAGAAATAGCGTAACCAACTATCGCTAGATAAAGTCAGTAAAATTGAAAATTTTTCGCACATCTGGGCGCTGCCATTTTATCGCGTCGAACGACGTCAGCCGCGCACCACCGCTATTGCTATGACTGGAGAAGCGAGGCCAATAGATGTGGGTATATATTTCAAGGATGCATACGTAAATGATAATAGCAAACGAACCACTGAAGCGATTCCAATGATTCTAGGATCTCTAAATAGGTGCCGACTTCGGAATTAATATGATGTAATGGATGTTAATATCGGACAAGAGGTTCAAAAGAACGGAATTTAAAAACATTATTCATATAGGATACGATCTGAGAATATGTTATCCTTTTGTGGTAAAATTCAGCATGAGATGTTTTTTGTCTCGCATACTCTATCTTTGCGTAATGTTATTGAATTGGAGTGTGCTTAAAGCTGAAAGAATTGGCTATTTTCCTGACCAATTATAATTTTGCTCACGTAAATATTGCCAGAGACATCACCAAATGAATTAACAGTTTGACATAAAATCTGGGGATTTTCATATTTCCCGGCAGGCTGTAGTAATTTCAATAATTAAGATAATTTGATGGAATTTTTCCCATTATGTGATAACATTGTAAAGCTTCAGCACAATAAATTCTGTTATTGTAGCTGTAATATTCTGATATGAGATGATGGATAGAGCGGATCCTGAAATATTTGTTTGAAATTTTGCTGGCTTAGTTTTTCCCGCAGAGTGTAACTTTTGACCCACTAAGCCGATTCTAACATATCTAGCATTAGCTAAATCTTCGAATTTGCAGCTACAGGTAGGTATCAGAATTATTACAATCGGTTCAGTGGTTCCGGCAATATTATCATGTCATATGTTTTCTTGGAATATATATTTACACTGCATGCGACACACGCTATAACAGTATCTTAAGTCGGGTTTATAATAATTTGACAATACGCACGTGTAAAGTGTGCCACTTCATTTAACCCTTATCGCATGGTGTAAAATGCGTAATAGCCTACTTACAGAGATAGTGCCGGGGTACATTTTGAGAAAAAAAATATTGCTGAAACGTGTTGCTGTCGTGCACAGCAATGACTTACAGCAACATTGTTATCAAAATGAACACATTCTGATAGGATAGGGAAAATGGAATCTGTGCTTCAGCGGTCGAAGGGTTAACGATTCCTCGCCGACTTCGGATACTGGAATTACTTGAAAGACATACTAGCTTAACTGGGCAATGTCCTAACGATTCCAATTAGCACATGTTAGGCCTCCGAGCATATACATATTTACTGTACAGCCTTCGTGCTCGGCAAAGATAGCGTTGGTGCGGGGATGACGTCAGGACCTCGTGAAATCTCGCTCTCGTGGCAAGAAAATGGCGCCGCCCGGGAGATAAAATAATCCCATGTTTACGATGGTATAATTACTCGTATTGTTTGTCTATTGTTTTTATTTAGGATCCAATATGTTAGTCATATAGGAGTCTTTCGAATAAAGTACACTTTTACCAATCCCGGAATTGTCCTTTAACCTTTCTTTCGATATCCATATTAAACATGATCATTTCCCTGCGGGACTGGTGACTAGAGCACAGAAAGATCTGCAAGACCGTGTCACTCACTGGATGAATCCAATCTATCAGTTAAGAATATGACGTCATAATCAAATACGTCACAGGTAGGCTGAAGCCACAATTAAAATACTTCATGAATGGCGTATCTAAGTCCGTTATAAAATCTTAATAGTGCATCATGTGTACGAATTGTCCATCTTTACAACTTAATAACCATTATGTTGAATATTTTGAAACTAATTTGACTAGGTACGCTTGCTGCCTCATGCAGAAACAGCACCTAATCAAATTAGTTTCAAAATTGTCATCAGCTTACTGGCATAGTTTTCTGGAAATTGAGATTCACGGAGTTCAGGTTTCGATAGAGTCCAACATGGGCTAAGCATTGGCGGGGCTTCGCTAGAGATGGGTGGAGCTTAGCTAAAGTTGGATTCACCCATTATCCTCAGTATTCTCTCTAATGTCAACCAGTTCCTCTGATTTCGGATATTAATCAATTAAACCATTGTATTTACTGTCTGATGCTCGATAAGGTAATTAAACAACTTCCCAGCTAACAAGAGTGCGTTGACCCAACGTTGGCCCATCGTACGTTGTAATATTGTCCCGACATTGGCTGTCTTAGTTGGTCCACTAATAGTCTTCTCATTGGTATAAAGCATCCACCCAATGTTGGCCCAACATACATCACATAAGTTTGGCCCAATCTCGAACGTATAGATCGGCCTAACACCATTCTGCTCATTGGTCTAACATTGGGACAACCCATATTACAAATATTAGTGAACTATTCGAAAAAGATTTATTTTTCGTATATGTGCAATGTATTTAGCCAATTGGCAAAGTAAAAGATACATTTAATGAAATGTGTTAAACCTATTTGCCAGATATTGCACTTGAGCTTAGCCGAAAGATCGAGAAGCGAGTACGATATAAAACCCACGGTTTGCAAAGTCTTTGATAATATACTTTTATAACAGATTGCCTTTATTCATAGGGGATTGTCAATTTCCTAAGATGATTTTTCACAAACCCAGCACATGCATGTATCATTTTTAATATACATTGGCTATAAGTTGTTGGGCCGTTGTTGGCCCAACAAAATGTAACCCAAGTGTAATATTGCCACGACTATGTTAACGTTGGCCCAACCTTTTATCGCCAATGGTGATGGTACTAACCAATTGCCAATGTTGGCCCAATTCACAATAGCCAATGGCGACCGTTTCATCCAATCAGCAGCGTTAGCCCAACGTAATACTGTTATCATGGTTAAACGTGACGAGGTGTTACATTTACATTGTAGATTGTGGTGGAAAGCTCTGCTATAATGGTGGTACTCTAGATCTGAGCACCTGTACATGTTCGTGCCAGGCTCCTGTGTTCAGTGGCGATGAATGCTTAACGAGTAAGTATAAATAATATAAACGTGTCTGGCATATGGAGGGAACTATTGCGAGAGAGAGAGAGAGAGAGAGAGAGAGAGAGAGAGAGAGAAGGGGGGGGGAGGGAGAACTACACATATGCGCGTGCTTAGCGATATAGCAGGAGGGATCTCAGAAAATGCAAGCATAAAATATATTGAATATAAACCATCTGTTCCAGTCAATTCCTGTGTTTGTGAGACAGGTAGTTGAACACTAATCCGATGAAAGAAGATTGTTGTCGTCTGAATGATGGTCTAGTGGTAGGCTACTCACCTCCAAAACCATAGGTCAACATTGACTGGCTTCGAACCCCACTCAGCCGAAAACTGATAAAGATAAAAATTACAGTCTGATGATGACGCAGCTATATCCTAGTGCAGTGCGTCGACAATGACAGGTTCATACCACTAATGCTTGACAATAATACAAACTACTACTCCCCCACCCGCAAATATAATACATTAGTGAAGTAACTGTCAAAATTCTGTTGAACAATTTGAAACTAATTTGTCTAGAAGCTGGTGCTGCCTTAGGCAGTAAATTTTCAAAAATGGTCTTCTCTTAGCATGTAAATGGACACTGTTTAATCAGAAATTTGTATTCTCGTGACCATTGGACTTTAACTGCTAAGACGACCAAAGCAGAATCAGCAGTGGCCTTCAGACATATCCCTTTACATCATAGCGGAAAACTATTTTTGTATATGTCAGTGGTAAGTTTACAAAAGTCGACTCCTGGTGGGCTTCAGAGATTGACCATGAAAGGGTTAATTGAGATGAGTAGCATTTCGAGGGCGTTGATGCGCCGCTATCACAAGAGAGGTTAAATATTCACTATGCGAGATGACTTAGTAGTATATCATTACTATATAAACTAAACAAATATAATATCATTCGTCAGCTTCACGCCATGTTATATGCATGCATGTTAATCGAAACCCATCCCTATAGCTATTCATAAAACGCAATACAGTTAATCAGACGTTCAAATCTGCGTGATTGTATTGCCATCATGAATTAAATTCAGCATCCTTTATGAGCTCACTCACCGAAATACATTTCAGTCCATCCAATATGGTTACTTTTACATGAAAGCTTGCTGGTTTTACACCTGATAAGAACGATATCTGAACTCTGGGTTAACGTATTGTGGACCAACACTGGCATGAGGGTGTCGTCTCCGTGATGTGATTCGAGCGGCATAAGGCCAGCATA
>JAVVLW010004159.1:0-21857 GCA_034401795.1 Chaetoderma sp. LZ-2023a | reverse complement strand
TGAGTTTAGTGAGTGAGGACAGGTGTGATTAGAAGTAGCATGGATGTGTGTGGGAATAATGTGAGTTTAGTGAGTGAGGACAGGTGTGATTAGAAGTGGCATGGATATGTGTAGGTATAATGTGAGTTTAGTGAGTGAGGTCAGGTGTGATTAGAAGTGGCATGGATGTGTGTAGGTATAATGTAAGTTTGGTGAGTGAGGTCAGGTGTGATTAGAAGTGGCATGGATATGTGTAGGTATAATGTGAGTTTAGTGAGTGAGGACAGGTGTGATTAGAAGTGGCATGGATATGTGTAGGTATAATGTGAGTAGTGAGTGAGGTCAGGTGTGATTAGAAGTGGCATGGATATGTGTAGGAATAATGTGAGTTTAGTGAGTGAGGTCAGGTGTGATTAGAAGTGGCATGGATATGTGTAGGTATAATGTGAGTTTAGTGAGTGAGGTCAGGTGTGATTAGAAGTCGCATGGATATGTGTAGGTATAATGTGAGTTTAGTGAGTGAGGTCAGGTGTGATTAGAAGTGGCATGGATGTGTGTAGGTATAATGTGAGTTTAGTGAGTGAGGTCAGGTGTGATTAGAAGTGGCATGGATATGTGTAGGTATAATGTGAGTTTGGTGAGTGAGGACAGGTGTGATTAGAAGTGGCATGGATGTGTGAATAATGTGAGTTTAGTGAGTGAGGTCAGGTGTGATTAGAAGTGGCATGGATATGTGTAGGAATAATGTGAGTTAAGTGAGTGAGGGACAGGTGTGATTAGAAGTAGCATGGGTGTGTGTGTGTGTGTGTGAATAATGTGAGTTTAGTGAGCGAGGACAGGTGTGATTAGAAGTGGCATGGATGTGTGTAGGAATAATGTCAGATTAGTGAGTGAGGTCAGGTGTGATTAGAAGTGGCATGGATATGTGTAGGAATAATGTCAGATTAGTGAGTGAGGTCAGGTGTGATTAGAAGTGGCATGGATATGTGTAGGTATAATGTGAGGGCAGGTGTGGTTAGAAGTGGCATGGATGTGTGTAGGAATAATGTCAGATTAGTGAGTGAGGTCAGGTGTGATTAGAAGTGGCATGGATATGTGTAGGTATAATGTGAGTTTAGTGAGTGAGGTAAGGTGTGATTAGAAGTGGCATGGATGTGTGTAGGTATAATGTGAGTTTGGTGAGTGAGGACAGGTGTGATTAGAAGTGGCATGGATGTGTGAATAATGTGAGTTTAGTGAGTGAGGTCAGGTGTGATTAGAAGTGGCATGGATATGTGTAGGAATAATGTGAGTTTGGTGAGTGAGGTCAGGTGTGATTAGAAGTGGCATGGATATGTGTAGGTATAATGTGAGTTTGGTGAGTGAGGACAGGTGTGATTAGAAGTGGCATGGATGTGTGTGTGAATAATGTGAGTTTAGTGAGTGAGGACAGGTGTGATTAGAAGTGGCATGGGTGTGTGGGAATAATGTGAGTTTAGTGAGTGAGGTCAGGTGTGGTTAGAAGTGGCATGGATATGTGTAGGTATAATGTGAGTTTAGTGAGGGAGGTCAGGTGTGATTAGAAGTGGCATGGATATGTGTAGGTATAATGTGAGTTTGGTGAGTGAGGTCAGGTGTGATTAGAAGTGGCATGGATGTGTGTGGGAATAATGTGAGTTTAGTGAGTGAGGACAGGTGTGATTAGAAGTGGCATGGATATGTGTAGGTATAATGTGAGTTTGGTGAGTGAGGTCAGGTGTGATTAGAAGTGGCATGGATGTGTGTGGGAATAATGTCAGATTAGTGAGTGAGGACAGGTGTGGTTAGAAGTGGCATGGATATGTGTAGGTATAATGTGAGTTTAGTGAGTGAGGTCAGGTGTGATTAGAAGTGGCATGGATATGTGTAGGTATAATGTGAGTTTGGTGAGTGAGGACAGGTGTGGTTAGAAGTGACGTGGATTCTTTTTGTGAATAATGTGAGTTTAGTGAGTGAGGACAGTTGTGATTAGAAGTGGCATGGATGTGTGTGTGTGGGAATAATGTGAGTTTAGTGAGTGAGGACATGTGTGATTAGAAGTGGCATGGATGTGTGTAGGAATAATGTGAGTTAAGTGAGTGAGGACAGGTGTAATTAGAAGTAGCATGGGTGTGTGTGGGAATAATGTGAGTTTAGTGAGTGAGGACAGGTGTGATTAGAAGTAGCATGGATGTGTGTGGAAATAATGTGAGTTTAGTGAGTGAGGACAGGTGTGATTAGAAGTAGCATGGATGTGTGTGGGAATAATGTGAGTTTAGTGAGTGAGGACAGGTGTGATTAGAAGTAGCATGGGTGTGTGTGGGAATAATGTGAGTTTAGTGAGGGAGGACAGGTGTAATTAGAAGTGGCATGGATGTGTGTAGGAATAATGTGAGTTAAGTGAGTGAGGGACAGGTGTGATTAGAAGTAGCATGGGTGTGTGTGTGTGGGAATAATGTGAGTTTAGTGAGTGAGGACAGGTGTGATTAGAAGTAGCATGGATGTGTGTGGGAATAATGTGAGTTTAGTGAGTGAGGACAGGTGTGATTAGAAGTGGCATGGATATGTGTAGGTATAATGTGAGTTTAGTGAGTGAGGTCAGGTGTGATTAGAAGTGGCATGGATGTGTGTAGGTATAATATAAGTTTGGTGAGTGAGGTCAGGTGTGATTAGAAGTGGCATGGATATGTGTAGGTATAATGTGAGTTTAGTGAGTGAGGACAGGTGTGATTAGAAGTGGCATGGATATGTGTAGGTATAATGTGAGTAGTGAGTGAGGTCAGGTGTGATTAGAAGTGGCATGGATATGTGTAGGAATAATGTGAGTTTAGTGAGTGAGGTCAGGTGTGATTAGAAGTGGCATGGATATGTGTAGGTATAATGTGAGTTTAGTGAGTGAGGTCAGGTGTGATTAGAAGTCGCATGGATATGTGTAGGTATAATGTGAGTTTAGTGAGTGAGGTCAGGTGTGATTAGAAGTGGCATGGATGTGTGTAGGTATAATGTGAGTTTAGTGAGTGAGGTCAGGTGTGATTAGAAGTGGCATGGATATGTGTAGGTATAATGTGAGTTTGGTGAGTGAGGACAGGTGTGATTAGAAGTGGCATGGATGTGTGAATAATGTGAGTTTAGTGAGTGAGGTCAGGTGTGATTAGAAGTGGCATGGATATGTGTAGGAATAATGTGAGTTTGGTGAGTGAGGACAGGTGTGATTAGAAGTGGCATGGATGTGTGTGTGTGAATAATGTGAGTTTAGTGAGTGAGGACAGGTGTGATTAGAAGTGGCATGGGTGTGTGGGAATAATGTGAGTTTAGTGAGTGAGGTCAGGTGTGGTTAGAAGTGGCATGGATATGTGTAGGTATAATGTGAGTTTAGTGAGGGAGGTCAGGTGTGATTAGAAGTGGCATGGATATGTGTAGGTATAATGTGAGTTTGGTGAGTGAGGTAAGGTGTGATTAGAAGTGGCATGGATGTGTGTGGGAATAATGTGAGTTTAGTGAGTGAGGACAGGTGTGATTAGAAGTGGCATGGATATGTGTAGGTATAATGTGAGATTGGTGAGTGAGGACAGGTGTGGTTAGAAGTGGCATGGATATGTGTAGGTATAATGTGAGTTTAGTGAGTGAGGTCAGGTGTGATTAGAAGTGGCATGGATATGTGTAGGTATAATGTGAGTTTGGTGAGTGAGGACAGGTGTGGTTAGAAGTGACGTGGATTCTTTTTGTGAATAATGTGAGTTTAGTGAGTGAGGACAGTTGTGATTAGAAGTGGCATGGATGTGTGTGTGTGTGGGAATAATATGAGTTAAGTGAGTGAGGACAGGTGTGATTAGAAGTAGCATGGGTGTGTGTGGGAATAATGTGAGTTTAGTGAGGGAGGACAGGTGTAATTAGAAGTGGCATGGATGTGTGTAGGAATAATGTGAGTTAAGTGAGTGAGGGACAGGTGTGATTAGAAGTAGCATGGGTGTGTGTGTGTGGGAATAATGTGAGTTTAGTGAGTGAGGACAGGTGTGATTAGAAGTAGCATGGATGTGTGTGGGAATAATGTGAGTTTAGTGAGTGAGGACAGGTGTGATTAGAAGTGGCATGGATATGTGTAGGTATAATGTGAGTTTAGTGAGTGAGGTCAGGTGTGATTAGAAATGGCATGGATGTGTGTAGGTATAATGTAAGTTTTGTGAGTGAGGTCAGGTGTGATTAGAGGTGGCATGGATATGTGTAGGTATAATGTGAGTTTAGTGAGTGAGGACAGGTGTGATTAGAAGTGGCATGGATATGTGTAGGTATAATGTGAGTAGTGAGTGAGGTCAGGTGTGATTAGAAGTGGCATGGATATGTGTAGGAATAATGTGAGTTTAGTGAGTGAGGTCAGGTGTGATTAGAAGTGGCATGGATATGTGTAGGTATAATGTGAGTTTAGTGAGTGAGGTCAGGTGTGATTAGAAGTCGCATGGATATGTGTAGGTATAATGTGAGTTTAGTGAGTGAGGTCAGGTGTGATTAGAAGTGGCATGGATGTGTGTAGGTATAATGTGAGTTTAGTGAGTGAGGTCAGGTGTGATTAGAAGTGGCATGGATATGTGTAGGTATAATGTGAGTTTGGTGAGTGAGGACAGGTGTGATTAGAAGTGGCATGGATGTGTGAATAATGTGAGTTTAGTGAGTGAGGTCAGGTGTGATTAGAAGTGGCATGGATATGTGTAGGAATAATGTGAGTTTGGTGAGTGAGGACAGGTGTGATTAGAAGTGGCATGGATGTGTGTGTGTGAATAATGTGAGTTTAGTGAGTGAGGACAGGTGTGATTAGAAGTGGCATGGGTGTGTGGGAATAATGTGAGTTTAGTGAGTGAGGTCAGGTGTGGTTAGAAGTGGCATGGATATGTGTAGGTATAATGTGAGTTTAGTGAGGGAGGTCAGGTGTGATTAGAAGTGGCATGGATATGTGTAGGTATAATGTGAGTTTGGTGAGTGAGGTAAGGTGTGATTAGAAGTGGCATGGATGTGTGTGGGAATAATGTGAGTTTAGTGAGTGAGGACAGGTGTGATTAGAAGTGGCATGGATATGTGTAGGTATAATGTGAGATTGGTGAGTGAGGACAGGTGTGGTTAGAAGTGGCATGGATATGTGTAGGTATAATGTGAGTTTAGTGAGTGAGGTCAGGTGTGATTAGAAGTGGCATGGATATGTGTAGGTATAATGTGAGTTTGGTGAGTGAGGACAGGTGTGGTTAGAAGTGACGTGGATTCTTTTTGTGAATAATGTGAGTTTAGTGAGTGAGGACAGTTGTGATTAGAAGTGGCATGGATGTGTGTGTGTGTGGGAATAATATGAGTTAAGTGAGTGAGGACAGGTGTAATTAGAAGTAGCATGGGTGTGTGTGGGAATAATGTGAGTTTAGTGAGTGAGGACAGGTGTGATTAGAAGTAGCATGGGTGTGTGTGGGAATAATGTGAGTTTAGTGAGGGAGGACAGGTGTAATTAGAAGTGGCATGGATGTGTGTAGGAATAATGTGAGTTAAGTGAGTGAGGGACAGGTGTGATTAGAAGTAGCATGGGTGTGTGTGTGTGGGAATAATGTGAGTTTAGTGAGTGAGGACAGGTGTGATTAGAAGTAGCATGGATGTGTGTGGGAATAATGTGAGTTTAGTGAGTGAGGACAGGTGTGATTAGAAGTGGCATGGATATGTGTAGGTATAATGTGAGTTTAGTGAGTGAGGTCAGGTGTGATTAGACGTGGCATGGATGTGTGTAGGTATAATGTAAGATTGGTGAGTGAGGTCAGGTGTGATTAGAAGTGGCATGGATATGTGTAGGTATAATGTGAGTTTAGTGAGTGAGGACAGGTGTGATTAGAAGTGGCATGGATATGTGTAGGTATAATGTGAGTAGTGAGTGAGGTCAGGTGTGATTAGAAGTGGCATGGATATGTGTAGGAATAATGTGAGTTTAGTGAGTGAGGTCAGGTGTGATTAGAAGTGGCATGGATATGTGTAGGTATAATGTGAGTTTAGTGAGTGAGGTCAGGTGTGATTAGAAGTCGCATGGATATGTGTAGGTATAATGTGAGTTTAGTGAGTGAGGTCAGGTGTGATTAGAAGTGGCATGGATGTGTGTAGGTATAATGTGAGTTTAGTGAGTGAGGTCAGGTGTGATTAGAAGTGGCATGGATATGTGTAGGTATAATGTGAGTTTGGTGAGTGAGGACAGGTGTGATTAGAAGTGGCATGGATGTGTGAATAATGTGAGTTTAGTGAGTGAGGTCAGGTGTGATTAGAAGTGGCATGGATATGTGTAGGGATAATGTGAGTTTGGTGAGTGAGGACAGGTGTGATTAGAAGTGGCATGGATGTGTGTGTGTGAATAATGTGAGTTTAGTGAGTGAGGACAGGTGTGATTAGAAGTGGCATGGGTGTGTGGGAATAATGTGAGTTTAGTGAGTGAGGTCAGGTGTGGTTAGAAGTGGCATGGATATGTGTAGGTATAATGTGAGTTTAGTGAGTGAGGACAGTTGTGATTAGAAGTGGCATGGATGTGTGTGTGTGGGAATAATGTGAGTTTAGTGAGTGAGGACATGTGTGATTAGAAGTGGCATGGATGTGTGTAGGAATAATGTGAGTTAAGTGAGTGAGGACAGGTGTAATTAGAAGTAGCATGGGTGTGTGTGGGAATAATGTGAGTTTAGTGAGTGAGGACAGGTGTGATTAGAAGTAGCATGGATGTGTGTGGAAATAATGTGAGTTTAGTGAGTGAGGACAGGTGTGATTAGAAGTAGCATGGATGTGTGTGGGAATAATGTGAGTTTAGTGAGTGAGGACAGGTGTGATTAGAAGTAGCATGGGTGTGTGTGGGAATAATGTGAGTTTAGTGAGGGAGGACAGGTGTAATTAGAAGTGGCATGGATGTGTGTAGGAATAATGTGAGTTAAGTGAGTGAGGGACAGGTGTGATTAGAAGTAGCATGGGTGTGTGTGTGTGGGAATAATGTGAGTTTAGTGAGTGAGGACAGGTGTGATTAGAAGTAGCATGGATGTGTGTGGGAATAATGTGAGTTTAGTGAGTGAGGACAGGTGTGATTAGAAGTGGCATGGATATGTGTAGGTATAATGTGAGTTTAGTGAGTGAGGTCAGGTGTGATTAGAAGTGGCATGGATGTGTGTAGGTATAATGTAAGTTTGGTGAGTGAGGTCAGGTGTGATTAGAAGTGGCATGGATATGTGTAGGTATAATGTGAGTTTAGTGAGTGAGGACAGGTGTGATTAGAAGTGGCATGGATATGTGTAGGTATAATGTGAGTAGTGAGTGAGGTCAGGTGTGATTAGAAGTGGCATGGATATGTGTAGGAATAATGTGAGTTTAGTGAGTGAGGTCAGGTGTGATTAGAAGTGGCATGGATATGTGTAGGTATAATGTGAGTTTAGTGAGTGAGGTCAGGTGTGATTAGAAGTCGCATGGATATGTGTAGGTATAATGTGAGTTTAGTGAGTGAGGTCAGGTGTGATTAGAAGTGGCATGGATGTGTGTAGGTATAATGTGAGTTTAGTGAGTGAGGTCAGGTGTGATTAGAAGTGGCATGGATATGTGTAGGTATAATGTGAGTTTGGTGAGTGAGGACAGGTGTGATTAGAAGTGGCATGGATGTGTGAATAATGTGAGTTTAGTGAGTGAGGTCAGGTGTGATTAGAAGTGGCATGGATATGTGTAGGAATAATGTGAGTTTGGTGAGTGAGGACAGGTGTGATTAGAAGTGGCATGGATGTGTGTGTGTGAATAATGTGAGTTTAGTGAGTGAGGACAGGTGTGATTAGAAGTGGCATGGGTGTGTGGGAATAATGTGAGTTTAGTGAGTGAGGTCAGGTGTGGTTAGAAGTGGCATGGATATGTGTAGGTATAATGTGAGTTTAGTGAGGGAGGTCAGGTGTGATTAGAAGTGGCATGGATATGTGTAGGTATAATGTGAGTTTGGTGAGTGAGGTAAGGTGTGATTAGAAGTGGCATGGATGTGTGTGGGAATAATGTGAGTTTAGTGAGTGAGGACAGGTGTGATTAGAAGTGGCATGGATATGTGTAGGTATAATGTGAGATTGGTGAGTGAGGACAGGTGTGGTTAGAAGTGGCATGGATATGTGTAGGTATAATGTGAGTTTAGTGAGTGAGGTCAGGTGTGATTAGAAGTGGCATGGATATGTGTAGGTATAATGTGAGTTTGGTGAGTGAGGACAGGTGTGGTTAGAAGTGACGTGGATTCTTTTTGTGAATAATGTGAGTTTAGTGAGTGAGGACAGTTGTGATTAGAAGTGGCATGGATGTGTGTGTGTGTGGGAATAATATGAGTTAAGTGAGTGAGGACAGGTGTAATTAGAAGTAGCATGGGTGTGTGTGGGAATAATGTGAGTTTAGTGAGTGAGGACAGGTGTGATTAGAAGTAGCATGGGTGTGTGTGGGAATAATGTGAGTTTAGTGAGGGAGGACAGGTGTAATTAGAAGTGGCATGGATGTGTGTAGGAATAATGTGAGTTAAGTGAGTGAGGGACAGGTGTGATTAGAAGTAGCATGGGTGTGTGTGTGTGGGAATAATGTGAGTTTAGTGAGTGAGGACAGGTGTGATTAGAAGTAGCATGGATGTGTGTGGGAATAATGTGAGTTTAGTGAGTGAGGACAGGTGTGATTAGAAGTGGCATGGATATGTGTAGGTATAATGTGAGTTTAGTGAGTGAGGTCAGGTGTGATTAGAAATGGCATGGATGTGTGTAGGTATAATGTAAGTTTTGTGAGTGAGGTCAGGTGTGATTAGAAGTGGCATGGATATGTGTAGGTATAATGTGAGTTTAGTGAGTGAGGACAGGTGTGATTAGAAGTGGCATGGATATGTGTAGGTATAATGTGAGTAGTGAGTGAGGTCAGGTGTGATTAGAAGTGGCATGGATATGTGTAGGAATAATGTGAGTTTAGTGAGTGAGGTCAGGTGTGATTAGAAGTGGCATGGATATGTGTAGGTATAATGTGAGTTTAGTGAGTGAGGTCAGGTGTGATTAGAAGTCGCATGGATATGTGTAGGTATAATGTGAGTTTAGTGAGTGAGGTCAGGTGTGATTAGAAGTGGCATGGATGTGTGTAGGTATAATGTGAGTTTAGTGAGTGAGGTCAGGTGTGATTAGAAGTGGCATGGATATGTGTAGGTATAATGTGAGTTTGGTGAGTGAGGACAGGTGTGATTAGAAGTGGCATGGATGTGTGAATAATGTGAGTTTAGTGAGTGAGGTCAGGTGTGATTAGAAGTGGCATGGATATGTGTAGGAATAATGTGAGTTTGGTGAGTGAGGACAGGTGTGATTAGAAGTGGCATGGATGTGTGTGTGTGAATAATGTGAGTTTAGTGAGTGAGGACAGGTGTGATTAGAAGTGGCATGGGTGTGTGGGAATAATGTGAGTTTAGTGAGTGAGGTCAGGTGTGGTTAGAAGTGGCATGGATATGTGTAGGTATAATGTGAGTTTAGTGAGGGAGGTCAGGTGTGATTAGAAGTGGCATGGATATGTGTAGGTATAATGTGAGTTTGGTGAGTGAGGTAAGGTGTGATTAGAAGTGGCATGGATGTGTGTGGGAATAATGTGAGTTTAGTGAGTGAGGACAGGTGTGATTAGAAGTGGCATGGATATGTGTAGGTATAATGTGAGATTGGTGAGTGAGGACAGGTGTGGTTAGAAGTGGCATGGATATGTGTAGGTATAATGTGAGTTTAGTGAGTGAGGTCAGGTGTGATTAGAAGTGGCATGGATATGTGTAGGTATAATGTGAGTTTGGTGAGTGAGGACAGGTGTGGTTAGAAGTGACGTGGATTCTTTTTGTGAATAATGTGAGTTTAGTGAGTGAGGACAGTTGTGATTAGAAGTGGCATGGATGTGTGTGTGTGTGGGAATAATATGAGTTAAGTGAGTGAGGACAGGTGTAATTAGAAGTAGCATGGGTGTGTGTGGGAATAATGTGAGTTTAGTGAGTGAGGACAGGTGTGATTAGAAGTAGCATGGGTGTGTGTGGGAATAATGTGAGTTTAGTGAGGGAGGACAGGTGTAATTAGAAGTGGCATGGATGTGTGTAGGAATAATGTGAGTTAAGTGAGTGAGGGACAGGTGTGATTAGAAGTAGCATGGGTGTGTGTGTGTGGGAATAATGTGAGTTTAGTGAGTGAGGACAGGTGTGATTAGAAGTAGCATGGATGTGTGTGGGAATAATGTGAGTTTAGTGAGTGAGGACAGGTGTGATTAGAAGTGGCATGGATATGTGTAGGTATAATGTGAGTTTAGTGAGTGAGGTCAGGTGTGATTAGAAGTGGCATGGATGTGTGTAGGTATAATGTAAGTTTGGAGAGTGAGGTCAGGTGTGATTAGAAGTGGCATGGATATGTGTAGGTATAATGTGAGTTTAGTGAGTGAGGACAGGTGTGATTAGAAGTGGCATGGATATGTGTAGGTATAATGTGAGTAGTGAGTGAGGTCAGGTGTGATTAGAAGTGGCATGGATATGTGTAGGAATAATGTGAGTTTAGTGAGTGAGGTCAGGTGTGATTAGAAGTGGCATGGATATGTGTAGGTATAATGTGAGTTTAGTGAGTGAGGTCAGGTGTGATTAGAAGTCGCATGGATATGTGTAGGTATAATGTGAGTTTAGTGAGTGAGGTCAGGTGTGATTAGAAGTGGCATGGATGTGTGTAGGTATAATGTGAGTTTAGTGAGTGAGGTCAGGTGTGATTAGAAGTGGCATGGATATGTGTAGGTATAATGTGAGTTTGGTGAGTGAGGACAGGTGTGATTAGAAGTGGCATGGATGTGTGAATAATGTGAGTTTAGTGAGTGAGGTCAGGTGTGATTAGAAGTGGCATGGATATGTGTAGGAATAATGTGAGTTTGGTGAGTGAGGACAGGTGTGATTAGAAGTGGCATGGATGTGTGTGTGTGAATAATGTGAGTTTAGTGAGTGAGGACAGGTGTGATTAGAAGTGGCATGGGTGTGTGGGAATAATGTGAGTTTAGTGAGTGAGGTCAGGTGTGGTTAGAAGTGGCATGGATATGTGTAGGTATAATGTGAGTTTAGTGAGTGAGGACAGTTGTGATTAGAAGTGGCATGGATGTGTGTGTGTGGGAATAATGTGAGTTTAGTGAGTGAGGACATGTGTGATTAGAAGTGGCATGGATGTGTGTAGGAATAATGTGAGTTAAGTGAGTGAGGACAGGTGTAATTAGAAGTAGCATGGGTGTGTGTGGGAATAATGTGAGTTTAGTGAGTGAGGACAAGTGTGATTAGAAGTAGCATGGATGTGTGTGGAAATAATGTGAGTTTAGTGAGTGAGGACAGGTGTGATTAGAAGTAGCATGGATGTGTGTGGGAATAATGTGAGTTTAGTGAGTGAGGACAGGTGTGATTAGAAGTAGCATGGGTGTGTGTGGGAATAATGTGAGTTTAGTGAGGGAGGACAGGTGTAATTAGAAGTGGCATGGATGTGTGTAGGAATAATGTGAGTTAAGTGAGTGAGGGACAGGTGTGATTAGAAGTAGCATGGGTGTGTGTGTGTGGGAATAATGTGAGTTTAGTGAGTGAGGACAGGTGTGATTAGAAGTAGCATGGATGTGTGTGGGAATAATGTGAGTTTAGTGAGTGAGGACAGGTGTGATTAGAAGTGGCATGGATATGTGTAGGTATAATGTGAGTTTAGTGAGTGAGGTCAGGTGTGATTAGAAGTGGCATGGATGTGTGTAGGTATAATGTAAGTTTGGTGAGTGAGGTCAGGTGTGATTAGAAGTGGCATGGATATGTGTAGGTATAATGTGAGTTTAGTGAGTGAGGACAGGTGTGATTAGAAGTGGCATGGATATGTGTAGGTATAATGTGAGTAGTGAGTGAGGTCAGGTGTGATTAGAAGTGGCATGGATATGTGTAGGAATAATGTGAGTTTAGTGAGTGAGGTCAGGTGTGATTAGAAGTGGCATGGATATGTGTAGGTATAATGTGAGTTTAGTGAGTGAGGTCAGGTGTGATTAGAAGTCGCATGGATATGTGTAGGTATAATGTGAGTTTAGTGAGTGAGGTCAGGTGTGATTAGAAGTGGCATGGATGTGTGTAGGTATAATGTGAGTTTAGTGAGTGAGGTCAGGTGTGATTAGAAGTGGCATGGATATGTGTAGGTATAATGTGAGTTTGGTGAGTGAGGACAGGTGTGATTAGAAGTGGCATGGATGTGTGAATAATGTGAGTTTAGTGAGTGAGGTCAGGTGTGATTAGAAGTGGCATGGATATGTGTAGGAATAATGTGAGTTAAGTGAGTGAGGGACAGGTGTGATTAGAAGTAGCATGGGTGTGTGTGTGTGTGTGAATAATGTGAGTTTAGTGAGCGAGGACAGGTGTGATTAGAAGTGGCATGGATGTGTGTAGGAATAATGTCAGATTAGTGAGTGAGGTCAGGTGTGATTAGAAGTGGCATGGATATGTGTAGGAATAATGTCAGATTAGTGAGTGAGGTCAGGTGTGATTAGAAGTGGCATGGATATGTGTAGGTATAATGTGAGGGCAGGTGTGGTTAGAAGTGGCATGGATGTGTGTAGGAATAATGTCAGATTAGTGAGTGAGGTCAGGTGTGATTAGAAGTGGCATGGATATGTGTAGGTATAATGTGAGTTTAGTGAGTGAGGTAAGGTGTGATTAGAAGTGGCATGGATGTGTGTAGGTATAATGTGAGTTTGGTGAGTGAGGACAGGTGTGATTAGAAGTGGCATGGATGTGTGAATAATGTGAGTTTAGTGAGTGAGGTCAGGTGTGATTAGAAGTGGCATGGATATGTGTAGGAATAATGTGAGTTTGGTGAGTGAGGTCAGGTGTGATTAGAAGTGGCATGGATATGTGTAGGTATAATGTGAGTTTGGTGAGTGAGGACAGGTGTGATTAGAAGTGGCATGGATGTGTGTGTGAATAATGTGAGTTTAGTGAGTGAGGACAGGTGTGATTAGAAGTGGCATGGGTGTGTGGGAATAATGTGAGTTTAGTGAGTGAGGTCAGGTGTGGTTAGAAGTGGCATGGATATGTGTAGGTATAATGTGAGTTTAGTGAGGGAGGTCAGGTGTGATTAGAAGTGGCATGGATATGTGTAGGTATAATGTGAGTTTGGTGAGTGAGGTCAGGTGTGATTAGAAGTGGCATGGATGTGTGTGGGAATAATGTGAGTTTAGTGAGTGAGGACAGGTGTGATTAGAAGTGGCATGGATATGTGTAGGTATAATGTGAGTTTGGTGAGTGAGGTCAGGTGTGATTAGAAGTGGCATGGATGTGTGTGGGAATAATGTCAGATTAGTGAGTGAGGACAGGTGTGGTTAGAAGTGGCATGGATATGTGTAGGTATAATGTGAGTTTAGTGAGTGAGGTCAGGTGTGATTAGAAGTGGCATGGATATGTGTAGGTATAATGTGAGTTTGGTGAGTGAGGACAGGTGTGGTTAGAAGTGACGTGGATTCTTTTTGTGAATAATGTGAGTTTAGTGAGTGAGGACAGTTGTGATTAGAAGTGGCATGGATGTGTGTGTGTGGGAATAATGTGAGTTTAGTGAGTGAGGACATGTGTGATTAGAAGTGGCATGGATGTGTGTAGGAATAATGTGAGTTAAGTGAGTGAGGACAGGTGTAATTAGAAGTAGCATGGGTGTGTGTGGGAATAATGTGAGTTTAGTGAGTGAGGACAGGTGTGATTAGAAGTAGCATGGATGTGTGTGGAAATAATGTGAGTTTAGTGAGTGAGGACAGGTGTGATTAGAAGTAGCATGGATGTGTGTGGGAATAATGTGAGTTTAGTGAGTGAGGACAGGTGTGATTAGAAGTAGCATGGGTGTGTGTGGGAATAATGTGAGTTTAGTGAGGGAGGACAGGTGTAATTAGAAGTGGCATGGATGTGTGTAGGAATAATGTGAGTTAAGTGAGTGAGGGACAGGTGTGATTAGAAGTAGCATGGGTGTGTGTGTGTGGGAATAATGTGAGTTTAGTGAGTGAGGACAGGTGTGATTAGAAGTAGCATGGATGTGTGTGGGAATAATGTGAGTTTAGTGAGTGAGGACAGGTGTGATTAGAAGTGGCATGGATATGTGTAGGTATAATGTGAGTTTAGTGAGTGAGGTCAGGTGTGATTAGAAGTGGCATGGATGTGTGTAGGTATAATGTAAGTTTGGTGAGTGAGGTCAGGTGTGATTAGAAGTGGCATGGATATGTGTAGGTATAATGTGAGTTTAGTGAGTGAGGACAGGTGTGATTAGAAGTGGCATGGATATGTGTAGGTATAATGTGAGTAGTGAGTGAGGTCAGGTGTGATTAGAAGTGGCATGGATATGTGTAGGAATAATGTGAGTTTAGTGAGTGAGGTCAGGTGTGATTAGAAGTGGCATGGATATGTGTAGGTATAATGTGAGTTTAGTGAGTGAGGTCAGGTGTGATTAGAAGTCGCATGGATATGTGTAGGTATAATGTGAGTTTAGTGAGTGAGGTCAGGTGTGATTAGAAGTGGCATGGATGTGTGTAGGTATAATGTGAGTTTAGTGAGTGAGGTCAGGTGTGATTAGAAGTGGCATGGATATGTGTAGGTATAATGTGAGTTTGGTGAGTGAGGACAGGTGTGATTAGAAGTGGCATGGATGTGTGAATAATGTGAGTTTAGTGAGTGAGGTCAGGTGTGATTAGAAGTGGCATGGATATGTGTAGGAATAATGTGAGTTTGGTGAGTGAGGACAGGTGTGATTAGAAGTGGCATGGATGTGTGTGTGTGAATAATGTGAGTTTAGTGAGTGAGGACAGGTGTGATTAGAAGTGGCATGGGTGTGTGGGAATAATGTGAGTTTAGTGAGTGAGGTCAGGTGTGGTTAGAAGTGGCATGGATATGTGTAGGTATAATGTGAGTTTAGTGAGGGAGGTCAGGTGTGATTAGAAGTGGCATGGATATGTGTAGGTATAATGTGAGTTTGGTGAGTGAGGTAAGGTGTGATTAGAAGTGGCATGGATGTGTGTGGGAATAATGTGAGTTTAGTGAGTGAGGACAGGTGTGATTAGAAGTGGCATGGATATGTGTAGGTATAATGTGAGATTGGTGAGTGAGGACAGGTGTGGTTAGAAGTGGCATGGATATGTGTAGGTATAATGTGAGTTTAGTGAGTGAGGTCAGGTGTGATTAGAAGTGGCATGGATATGTGTAGGTATAATGTGAGTTTGGTGAGTGAGGACAGGTGTGGTTAGAAGTGACGTGGATTCTTTTTGTGAATAATGTGAGTTTAGTGATTGAGGACAGTTGTGATTAGAAGTGGCATGGATGTGTGTGTGTGTGGGAATAATATGAGTTAAGTGAGTGAGGACAGGTGTAATTAGAAGTAGCATGGGTGTGTGTGGGAATAATGTGAGTTTAGTGAGTGAGGACAGGTGTGATTAGAAGTAGCATGGGTGTGTGTGGGAATAATGTGAGTTTAGTGAGGGAGGACAGGTGTAATTAGAAGTGGCATGGATGTGTGTAGGAATAATGTGAGTTAAGTGAGTGAGGGACAGGTGTGATTAGAAGTAGCATGGGTGTGTGTGTGTGGGAATAATGTGAGTTTAGTGAGTGAGGACAGGTGTGATTAGAAGTAGCATGGATGTGTGTGGGAATAATGTGAGTTTAGTGAGTGAGGACAGGTGTGATTAGAAGTGGCATGGATATGTGTAGGTATAATGTGAGTTTAGTGAGTGAGGTCAGGTGTGATTAGAAATGGCATGGATGTGTGTAGGTATAATGTAAGTTTTGTGAGTGAGGTCAGGTGTGATTAGAAGTGGCATGGATATGTGTAGGTATAATGTGAGTTTAGTGAGTGAGGACAGGTGTGATTAGAAGTGGCATGGATATGTGTAGGTATAATGTGAGTAGTGAGTGAGGTCCGGTGTGATTAGAAGTGGCATGGATATGTGTAGGAATAATGTGAGTTTAGTGAGTGAGGTCAGGTGTGATTAGAAGTGGCATGGATATGTGTAGGTATAATGTGAGTTTAGTGAGTGAGGTCAGGTGTGATTAGAAGTCGCATGGATATGTGTAGGTATAATGTGAGTTTAGTGAGTGAGGTCAGGTGTGATTAGAAGTGGCATGGATGTGTGTAGGTATAATGTGAGTTTCGTGAGTGAGGTCAGGTGTGATTAGAAGTGGCATGGATATGTGTAGGTATAATGTGAGTTTGGTGAGTGAGGACAGGTGTGATTAGAAGTGGCATGGATGTGTGAATAATGTGAGTTTAGTGAGTGAGGTCAGGTGTGATTAGAAGTGGCATGGATATGTGTAGGAATAATGTGAGTTTGGTGAGTGAGGACAGGTGTGATTAGAAGTGGCATGGATGTGTGTGTGTGAATAATGTGAGTTTAGTGAGTGAGGACAGGTGTGATTAGAAGTGGCATGGGTGTGTGGGAATAATGTGAGTTTAGTGAGTGAGGTCAGGTGTGGTTAGAAGTGGCATGGATATGTGTAGGTATAATGTGAGTTTAGTGAGGGAGGTCAGGTGTGATTAGAAGTGGCATGGATATGTGTAGGTATAATGTGAGTTTGGTGAGTGAGGTAAGGTGTGATTAGAAGTGGCATGGATGTGTGTGGGAATAATGTGAGTTTAGTGAGTGAGGACAGGTGTGATTAGAAGTGGCATGGATATGTGTAGGTATAATGTGAGATTGGTGAGTGAGGACAGGTGTGGTTAGAAGTGGCATGGATATGTGTAGGTATAATGTGAGTTTAGTGAGTGAGGTCAGGTGTGATTAGAAGTGGCATGGATATGTGTAGGTATAATGTGAGTTTGGTGAGTGAGGACAGGTGTGGTTAGAAGTGACGTGGATTCTTTTTGTGAATAATGTGAGTTTAGTGAGTGAGGACAGTTGTGATTAGAAGTGGCATGGATGTGTGTGTGTGGGAATAATATGAGTTAAGTGAGTGAGGACAGGTGTAATTAGAAGTAGCATGGGTGTGTGTGGGAATAATGTGAGTTTAGTGAGTGAGGACAGGTGTGATTAGAAGTAGCATGGGTGTGTGTGGGAATAATGTGAGTTTAGTGAGGGAGGACAGGTGTAATTAGAAGTGGCATGGATGTGTGTAGGAATAATGTGAGTTAAGTGAGTGAGGGACAGGTGTGATTAGAAGTAGCATGGGTGTGTGTGTGTGGGAATAATGTGAGTTTAGTGAGTGAGGACAGGTGTGATTAGAAGTAGCATGGATGTGTGTGGGAATAATGTGAGTTTAGTGAGTGAGGACAGGTGTGATTAGAAGTGGCATGGATATGTGTAGGTATAATGTGAGTTTAGTGAGTGAGGTCAGGTGTGATTAGAAGTGGCATGGATGTGTGTAGGTATAATGTAAGTTTGGTGAGTGAGGTCAGGTGTGATTAGAAGTGGCATGGATATGTGTAGGTATAATGTGAGTTTAGTGAGTGAGGACAGGTGTGATTAGAAGTGGCATGGATATGTGTAGGTATAATGTGAGTAGTGAGTGAGGTCAGGTGTGATTAGAAGTGGCATGGATATGTGTAGGAATAATGTGAGTTTAGTGAGTGAGGTCAGGTGTGATTAGAAGTGGCATGGATATGTGTAGGTATAATGTGAGTTTAGTGAGTGAGGTCAGGTGTGATTAGAAGTCGCATGGATATGTGTAGGTATAATGTGAGTTTAGTGAGTGAGGTCAGGTGTGATTAGAAGTGGCATGGATGTGTGTAGGTATAATGTGAGTTTAGTGAGTGAGGTCAGGTGTGATTAGAAGTGGCATGGATATGTGTAGGTATAATGTGAGTTTGGTGAGTGAGGACAGGTGTGATTAGAAGTGGCATGGATGTGTGAATAATGTGAGTTTAGTGAGTGAGGTCAGGTGTGATTAGAAGTGGCATGGATATGTGTAGGAATAATGTGAGTTTGGTGAGTGAGGACAGGTGTGATTAGAAGTGGCATGGATGTGTGTGTGTGAATAATGTGAGTTTAGTGAGTGAGGACATGTGTGATTAGAAGTGGCATGGGTGTGTGGGAATAATGTGAGTTTAGTGAGTGAGGTCAGGTGTGGTTAGAAGTGGCATGGATATGTGTAGGTATAATGTGAGTTTAGTGAGGGAGGTCAGGTGTGATTAGAAGTGGCATGGATATGTGTAGGTATAATGTGAGTTTGGTGAGTGAGGTCAGGTGTGATTAGAAGTGGCATGGATGTGTGTGGGAATAATGTGAGTTTAGTGAGTGAGGACAGGTGTGATTAGAAGTGGCATGGATATGTGTAGGTATAATGTGAGATTGGTGTGTGAGGACAGGTGTGGTTAGAAGTGGCATGGATATGTGTAGGTATAATGTGAGTTTAGTGAGTGAGGTCAGGTGTGATTAGAAGTGGCATGGATATGTGTAGGTATAATGTGAGTTTGGTGAGTGAGGACAGGTGTGGTTAGAAGTGACGTGGATTCTTTTTGTGAATAATGTGAGTTTAGTGAGTGAGGACAGTTGTGATTAGAAGTGGCATGGATGTGTGTGTGTGTGTGGGAATAATATGAGTTAAGTGAGTGAGGACAGGTGTAATTAGAAGTAGCATGGGTGTGTGTGGGAATAATGTGAGTTTAGTGAGTGAGGACAGGTGTGATTAGAAGTAGCATGGATGTGTGTGGGAATAATGTGAGTTTAGTGAGTGAGGACAGGTGTAATTAGAAGTGGCATGGATGTGTGTAGGAATAATGTGAGTTAAGTGAGTGAGGGACAGGTGTGATTAGAAGTAGCATGGGTGTGTGTGTGTGAATAATGTGAGTTTAGTGAGTGAGGACAGGTGTGATTAGAAGTGGCATGGATGTGTGTAGGAATAATGTCAGATTAGTGAGTGAGGTCAGGTGTGATTAGAAGTGGCATGGATATGTGTAGGTATAATGTGAGTTTGATGAGTGAGGACAGGTGTGATTAGAAGTGGCATGGATGTGTGAATAATGTGAGTTTAGTGAGTGAGGTCAGGTGTGATTAGAAGTGGCATGGATATGTGTAGGAATAATGTGAGTTAAGTGAGTGAGGGACAGGTGTGATTAGAAGTAGCATGGGTGTGTGTGTGTGTGAATAATGTGAGTTTAGTGAGTGAGGACAGGTGTGATTAGAAGTGGCATGGATGTGTCTAGGAATAATGTCAGATTAGTGAGTGAGGTCAGGTGTGATTAGAAGTGGCATGGATATGTGTAGGAATAATGTCAGATTAGTGAGTGAGGTCAGGTGTGATTAGAAGTGGCATGGATATGTGTAGGTATAATGTGAGGGCAGGTGTGGTTAGAAGTGGCATGGATGTGTGTAGGAATAATGTCAGATTAGTGAGTGAGGTCAGGTGTGATTAGAAGTGGCATGGATATGTGTAGGTATAATGTGAGGGCAGGTGTGGTTAGAAGTGACGTGGATGTGTGTGGGAATAATGTCAGATTAGTGAGTGAGGATAGGTGTGATTAGAAGTGGCATGGATGTGTGTAGGAATAATGTCAGATTAGTGAGTGAGGAGAGGTGTGATTAGAAGTGGCATGTATGGATGTGGGAATAATGAGTTAAGTGAGTGAGGACAGGTGTGATTAGAAGTAGCATGGGTGTGTGTGTGAATAATGTGAGTTTAGTGAGTGAGGACATGTGTGATTAGAAGTGGCATGGATGTGTGTAGGAATAATGTCAGATTAGTGAGTGAGGAGAGGTGTGATTAGAAGTGGCATGTATGGATGTGGGAATAATGAGTTAAGTGAGTGAGGACAGGTGTGATTAGAAGTAGCATGGGTGTGTGTGTGAATAATGTCAGATTAGTGAGTGAGGATAGGTGTGATTAGAAGTGGCATGGATGTGTGTAGGAATAATGTCAGATTAGTGAGTGAGGAGAGGTGTGATTAGAAGTGGCATGTATGGATGTGGGAATAATGAGTTAAGTGAGTGAGGACAGGTGTGATTAGAAGTAGCATGGGTGTGTGTGTGAATAATGTGAGTTTAGTGAGTGAGGACATGTGTGATTAGAAGTGGCATGGATGTGTGTGGGAATAATGTCAGATTAGTGAGTGAGGACAGGTGTGATTAGAAGTGGCATGGATATGTGTAGGTATAATGTGAGGGCAGGTGTGGTTAGAAGTGACGTGGATGTGTGTGGGAATAATGTCAGATTAGTGAGTGAGGACAGGTGTGATTAGAAGTGGCATGGATGTGTGTAGGAATAACGTCAGATTAGTGAGTGAGGACAGGTGTGATTAGAAGTGGCATGTATGGATGTGGGAATATTGTGAGTTTGGTGCGTGAGGACAGGTGTGATTAGAAATGGCGTGGATGTGTGTAGGAATAATGTGAGTTTAGTGAGGGAGGACAGGTGTGATTAGAAGTGGCATGGATGTGTGTGGGAATAATGTGAGTTTAGTGAGTGAGGACATGTGTGATTAGAAGTGGCATGGATGTGTGTAGGAATAATGTGAGTTTAGTGAGGGAGGACAGGTGTGATTAGAAGTGGCATGGATGTGTGTAGGAATAATGTCAGATTAGTGAGTGAGGACAGGTGTGATTAGAAGTGTCATGTATGGATGTGGGAATATTGTGAGTTTGGTGCGTGAGGACAGGTGTGATTAGAAATGGCGTGGATGTGTGTGGGAATAATGTGAGTTTAGTGAGTGAGGACTGGCGTGATTAGATGAGGCATGGGCGTGTGTGGGAATAATGTGAGCTTAGTGAGGGAGGACATGTGTAATTAGAAGTGGCATGGATGTGTGTGGAAAAATGACTAGAATAAGTGAATTAATATGTGGTATAATAGCAATAAAACGCGGATTTGTGACTAAACTATTTAAATCAGAGTTTAACCATTTAATGGAATAAATCAGTCCCCAAGGTAGAAAATTTATCATAATAAATATTCATTTGAAAACAAGTTGACTGAAAGGTATTTATTCCTATCTGAGAAATTAGTTTCAGTGCAGTAATTTTCAAACTAAAGAGATATTAGCTCCAGGAATATGTACAATTTATTTCAACATTTACTGATAAGATATTTATTACCGTAATTAATAGCTTGCTGTCAAATCTGCTTTATTGACCACCACTTCTATAATATCCAATAACACATTTGACCCTCTGAAATGTCTAACGCAGCAAGAACTGCCATCAAATTATTTTCAAGATTTTCAACAGCTTTCCTATGCTAAGAGATCAACAATAACCTGCCTTAAAGCCCCACTTTATTCCTCCTGTTAAATATTTTGAAAACGACCATGTGCCTCATGTAGCCTAACTTTTAACAATCTGAGAAAAGAGTACAAAGGACAGTTTAAAATAAAAGAAGGTAAGAGGTGGTACCTTTTGTAGACTAACATTATTTATTTTGACAAGCATGTGCTTCATCATGTTTAAAATGTCACCAGCTATCTGGAAGCAACTTATGATTTTGTCAGAAATATACACCTGTGCAAAAGTTAAGCACCACCCTATTTTTACGCATATGCGAGGGTATATTCATGTGCTATGAAGAAAGCAATAGCATAAACATTTATGTACCCATCCATCTTAGTGCAAGAGGTAATAATGCAACTAGAGGAATGCTGATTATGATTGTGGGGAAACACTGTATGTTTTTGTTTGAACTTGAAAACGAGGCCTGAATATGGTTACGTTGACACAACTGACAACTATTGCCCTACAGTTGACACACGTGGCTAGATTGTCATTAATGGTGTCTGAAAACGAAGTTTAACATCTGTGCACGAGTTTGAGACTGTCATTATTAATACCGGGTATATCCACCTTGTGCCTGGATGACGGCCTGGACACGACGTCTCATGCTGGTCACCAACCGACTGATACGCCATTGTGGTATTCGTTGCCATTCAAGATGGAGTGCGTGTGTTAATTCCTGT
>JAVVLW010004158.1:0-25000 GCA_034401795.1 Chaetoderma sp. LZ-2023a | reverse complement strand
GGAGGGTATCAGCGTAGTGACTGATAGGGAGGTTATCAGCGTAGTGACTGATAGGGAGGGTATCAGAGTAGTGACTGATAGGGAGGGTATCGGCGTAGTGACTGATAGGGAGTGTATCGGCGTAGTGACTGATAGGGAGGGTATCGGCGTAGTGACTGATAGGGAGGGTATCGGCGTAGTGACTGATAGGGAGGGTATCGGCGTAGTGACTGATAGGGAGGGTATCGGCGTAGTGACTGATAGGGAGGGTATCGGCGTAGTGACTGATAGGGAGGGTATCGGCGTAGTGACTGATAGGGAGGGTATCGGCATAGTGACTGATAGGGAGGGTAGGGAGGGTATCGGCGTAGTGACTGATAGGGAGGGTATCGGCGTAGTGACTGATAGGGAGGGTATCGGCGTAGTGACTGATAGGGAGGGTATCAGCGTAGTGACTGATAGGGAGGGTATCAGCGTAGGGACTGATAGGGAGGGTATCAGGGTAGTGACTGATAGGGAGGGTATCAGGATAGTGACTGATAGGGAGGGTATCAGGATAGTGACTGATAGGGAGGGTATCAGCGTAGGGACTGATAGGGAGGGTATCAGCGTAGTGACTGATATGGAGGGTATCAGTGTAGTGACTGATAGGGAGGGTATCAGCGTAGGGACTGATAGGGAGGGTATCAGGATAGTGACTGATAGGGAGGGTATCAGCGTAGGGGCTGATAGGAGGGTATCAGCGTAGTGACTGATAGGGAGGGTATCAGCGTAGTGACTGATAGGGAGGGTATCAGCGTAGTGACTGATAGGAGGGTATCAGCGTAGTGACTGATAGGGAGGGTATCAGCGTAGTGACTGATAGGGAGGGTATCAGCGTAGTGACTGATAGGGAGGGTATCAGCGTAGTGACTGATAGGGAGGGTATCAGCGTAGTGACTGATAGGGAGGGTATCAGCGTAGTGACTGATAGGGAGGGTATCAGCGTAGTGACTGATAGGGAGGGTATCAGGATAGTGACTGATAGGGAGGGTATCAGCGTAGTGACTGATAGGGAGGGTATCAGTGTATTGACTGATAGGGAGGGTATCAGCGTAGGGACTGATAGGACATTTCACTAACTCTGGGTTAGACCGTCGTTAAGTTCCTGATAGTGCACCTCTTCTATATAAATCGGGATATGTTATATATGCCTCGCTAAAGTATTGTCGGTGAATCAAGACAGATCAGAGATTGCGGACCATCGCCCTCTTGTTTTTTTCATGCTGAAGGATGTTTTTCTGATTTTTCGGATCTTCGGATTTCCTGGATCACGCCGAAAGTTGGGAATCTTAATATACTAGTTGAAGCCCTGGAAATACATGGTACTGTATGCTGGATTCTTATTAGGTAAATATTTTGAAAACAATTTGACTGATTGAAGTTTTGTCAATGTTATTCTATTTCAAGGTAAACAATGGTTTCAGTAACATAAATAATGTATGTTACATTACCCGTGGACCTCCACATCACACCCACCCCATATTTCTCCATCCCCCTCCCTCCCTCCCCACCCTGCTCTCTTTCTCGCTCCTCTCCACGTTCCTCCCTCCCCTCTCCTTCCCCCTTCCATCCGCCCGCCTTACCTCTTTCCCTCCCTCCCTCTCACTATCTCTCCACCCCACTTCCACCCTCCCTTTTTCGCCCCCCCCCCCCTCCCTCCCCCAGTCTCCCCACACACACACGCTCTTTCATCTCTACTTCCCTCACTGTCTCTCTCTCTCTCTCTCTCTCAGATGGCCACACCCTATCTTGTTTTAGAATTTGTGTCAAAGGTAGGACTCTCCACCGATGCAGATTCTGGTTCTTTTATCTGGATCACAGTCTGGGAAACATCCTGCACCGCGAGTTTCTTGGTTGTGTAAACATTTGATGCAAATGGGAGCAGTAGCTTTCTATAAGCAGCTCCAGTCAAACACGCACGCAGGCATGCATGCAGGCACGTACGCATCCTATCTACGGCTGCGCGGTATGTCATAATGTCAAAGCGGTGACGATGTAAATTTCCAAACCTGTTTGAACCGTATATCGGTTTAATGGGGTGGGGTTGGGACCAAGCATAAGGAGGTACAATTGTTGGAGGGCTATGCAACATTTTTTAAAATAAAGATGTAGCCAGTGGTCGTATGTTGTCGGGAGCCTTTGACACAAAATACACGCTCGCGAATTTTAATTTCTTTTTATAAGCATCCGGAATAAGGTATATAACTTTCATTTCTGAGTATACCAATAATTGTTTAAATCTAACTATTTCCGTAC
This sequence comes from Chaetoderma sp. LZ-2023a, assembly GCA_034401795.1. Lineage (NCBI taxonomy): Eukaryota > Metazoa > Mollusca > Caudofoveata > Chaetodermatida > Chaetodermatidae > Chaetoderma > Chaetoderma sp. LZ-2023a. The sequence continues at coordinate 22,723 of JAVVLW010004158.1, read as the reverse complement.
TAACAATAATGTGGTCCATTTACAATCGATTAATTCTAATGCACGAGATTTACCATTTTTGGTAATCAGTTAAAAAATAATGTGCTATTACTTTTAGATTGCTTGTTGAAAACTGTTGGTGTCACAGACAGTAACAACTTTCAACCGATTACTCTCATTTTAACATTCTGATAACAAGCGGTCATCTAGTCGTATCGTTTACATTGGTTAGACATCCCGGTAATGATGATTTTGGCCCGTTACAAGGGGTGGGGCGGGGAGAGGCGTGGTTAGATGATACGCCTATTGAATTAAGCCTATTACCTGTATATAACGTGAACTGACATCACTGGTCAAGTGAAGTTTCCATTGTAACTAATGCACAGCACCTGTGCGTGTGTGGGAGTGTGCGTATTGTATATATCATGAATATTTTGCTTATTGTCAACTGTATATCATGTGTATATCTATGTATGGCTATGTCTATATGTATGTAGATTTTGTGCCAATAAATAATCTGAATCATCATCGACAGGCTCTTATGAAGTATTTGAGCCAGATAGTGATGTCATTGACAGGCTCTTATGAAGTTGTTGAGCCAGATAGTGACGTCATTGTCAGGCTGTTCTGAAGTATTTGAGCCAGATAGTGACATCACTGTCAGGATCTTATCAAGTAGTTGAGCCAGATAGTGACGTCATTGTCAGGCTGTTCTGAAGTATTTGAGCCAGATAGTGACATCATTGTCAAGTTGTTATGAAATATTTGAGCCAGATAGTGACGTCATTGTCAGGCTGTTCTGAAGTATTTGAGCCAGATAGTGACATCACTGTCAGTATCTTATCAAGTAGTTGAGCCAGATAGTGACGTCATTGTCAGGCTGTTCTGAAGTATTTGAGCCAGATAGTGACATCCTTGTCAAGTTGTTATGAAATATTTGAGCCAGATAGTGACGTCATTGTCAGGTGGTTATGAAATATTTTAGCCTGATAGTGATGTCATTGTCAGGTTGTTATGAAATATTTTAGCCAGATAGTGACGTCATTGTCAGGCTGTTATGAAGGTTTTGAGCCAGATGGTGACGTCATTGTCAGGCTGTTATGAAATTATTAAATTTGTGAATTTAAATCTTAGTTTTGTCTATTCTCACAAAATCTGTAGGGCCGTACTTGTAGGCAGTTTGATTAAAAGTAGCTGCTGCCTTCAATTTGAATTATTACATTTCCAGTACATTTTATAGCATATATTTTTCATAAATGAATGTATTAGCGCTTGCTGTGCTAACTGAACATAATAAATGTGCTGTGCTATTTATTAACCAATTGTTTCATAGCTAAGCCAACATAAACTCTGACTCGAACTGGTTCCTAGCTAAGCCAACATAAACTCTGACTCGAACTGGTTCCTAGCTAAGCCAGCATAAACTCTGACTCGAACTGGTTCCTAGCTAAGCCAACATAAACTCTGACTCGAACTGGTTCCTAGCTAAGCCAACATAAACTCTGACTCGAACTGGTTCCTAGCAGCTAAGCCAGCATAAACTCTATTGCTCCTGAATGACTTGAAAGCAGTTTTTAGAGGGGAGAGTTGATGCAGAGTTTATTCCCAGTCTCACTGCTTTCAAAACATTGTAACAGGTTGCTATGGGGAATTCAGCATACATGTAAATATGATAGAATGTTGTTATTGTGAGGTGATTGCCTTTCATGGCTAAAGCTGTGAAAACTAAACTGCTCATATATTATTCTTAATTTGTCAACAATAGTAGCTATTGTACATAATTGCTGCAGGTGATTTTGCAAGACTGGTTATTTTACACATGAATGATTATTGTACAGAATCCATAAGGATAATTATTTTATAATGTAAATTGTAATTTTAATTTAAGCAGAAATAAATGTAATATGGATTTTATTTTGACAATAATGCATAACCATGACTTGGTGCATTTTGAAGCTTGGTTAACGTACCTTGTAATAGCATTCAGTAAGCGTACTTTGTGTGTTTTAATTTCTAACTAGATTACATCGCAAATCCCCACGTTCAACACGCTGAACTTTTGCCCACACAGCGCCCCCCCCCCAACCTACCCCCAGATGACGGAGCCAAATGTAAATACCCTTTTGCACTCCGCAATCATATGTGTAACTCACATATCCAATTTGGTTGAATTTCATCCAACAGTGTCAGAGGAGTTGCATTATAATCAATTTCATGACCTTTTGACCCCATATACCACGCCTAGGGGGGGGGGGGGGGCTGGGGTAAATGTGGTCATCCACTCCACATTGATATGGGGAACTCTCATTCGATATTTGGTTGAATTCCATCCTAGGGGTTGCATTACAATAAATTTTTGACATTTTGACCCCCCCCCCCCACCACCACTAACCCATCCCTGGGGGTGGGGCCAAATGTAAATGCGCTCATGCACTCCACATTGATATGGGTAACTCACATACAAAATTTTGTTGTATTATGTCAAACGGTTTCGGGGGAGATGCGTTACAATCAATTTCTGCATGTTAAAATTTGACCTTTTGACAACCTGCCCCTGGGGTGGAGCCAAATGTAAATGGGCCCATGCACTCCGCAATCATATGGCTAACTAACATATACAATTTGGTTGAGTTTCGTCTAATGGTTTCAGAGGAGTTACGTTACAAGTGATTTGACCTTTTGACCCCTGCCCCCTGGGGTCAGAGCCAAATGTAGATATCATCTTGCAAACTGGAATCATATGGGGGCTACCCACATACCAAATTTGGTTGAATTCAAACTGAAGTTTGTTAGGAGATAGCGTGATGGACGGACAGACAGTTGGCGGCGATTACAATATCCCCTACGGGTTTTTTTAAATGTGTGGATAAAAAATAAATGAATGTATGAGTGAGTGAATAAGATATTGGATGACATGTGGGTTGAGTCAATGAGGACAAAAGACCTCAGGAATAAGTAATCATCATCATCATCCTGAAAGTAATGAGGACAAAAGACCTCAGGAATAAGTAATCATCATCATCATCCTGAAAGTCCAGTAATACAGATTTAGGCGAAATCCATTTAGATTTACAAATACAAATGAGCTGACAGTTTTATCTTCACGTTTTCTGTATCAAATCACCCACACATATGCCCACTCCTCACGTGCACGCACCCTACACAGTCACTCTGACGCATAAAAATTATCCACTCATGACGCGAGACTATCACACAAAGTGATTCTCAAGATTATGCCGCTGCGTTGTCAGATTTAGTTTTTCGGATTTTTTCAGTCGGTATGTGACTCTAAGTGACGACAGATAGATTAGGAAGCTGGTGATCGTGAAATTATTATGACGTGTTAATAACATAAAATGATGACGTCAACGTTAATCAATTCGGCCATCCAAGAACCCTACAGCGATATCAGTGATGCTGATATTCTGCAGAATTTATGACTGGTACAATATTTTACTGGCTCCGTAGGGTCGCTGAAAATTGTGATGAGGAGCAGATAGATATAATAGTTTCCAAGCATGAAAGACTAACTATGAGACAAAGTAAAACATATAGATGAAAACAGAAAGACAGACAGAATGACTAGACAGAGGCACTAGCAAGTATATTCCTATATATGTGTGTGAATAAGATGCATGAATTCAGTGTAATGAGATAAACTATTATTTGGTCATGTATTCGGCTCGAAGCGCAAACGCATAATGAATAAAGGCAGCCAGTGTTCGTATAATTGTACAATTGCATGAGTGTAGTAGTTCGTGAAACTTATGTATGCTGGGCCTATTCCAATAATATTGTTTTATATATTGTTTTCGTAGATTTTTGTAAATTGGGCAAACTAATATAAAATGAAACTCATCTTCCACAATGTTACAGAAATTACACTTTCTATCTGCCGTCGGAATAGGGACAGGTTTGTTCCACCTACCAGTTTCAATACGGAGTCTATGAGAGCTAGTTCGTAACCTGGTCATCGCTTTGCGAAATTTCGGTATTGTAACCATATCCAGATAGAACTTATATGACGGATCAGCTGCAACATTCTTATATTATATGATTTCGTTTTATTGCTGGCCTCTAGCTGTCCCCTCCATCCCTGCAGAAAAGTGTCAGTTGCTCTCTGTTTATAACCATTAATAAAAATGTTTGCATCGATTCCTCTGCCCTGTGCTAACCAAACATCGTTAAAACCTCTATTACGTTACATATTCCTTAAACTGTTTGTCCAATTATTGATACTTGCTGATTCATTTAGCTCACGATACAGTACCTTATATAAGCATCTGGCAATTCTGTTTGGTTCTGAATTTAGAAGTTTAAACCAATATTTTAATATTCGTGTTTCCATGGTTATCTTTAGTGGTACGCTTCCAAGTTCCCCGTATGCAGTGATACTTGGGGTACTTTGTTTAACACCTAACATCTATTTACAGAATCTGAGATGTCATTTTTCTATTTCCTCTCCACGGTGGAATCCCCATACCTCACACCCGTAACAAAGCACTGGTAAGACAAGTTTATCAAATAAATTACAATAATGAGCTGGAGTAAGATTTATAAATTTGCTACAATATTTATGCAGTGCAAATACCGCCTTTTGCCTTTGTTCGGCTAGGCACTTCTGTGCTTCGTTGAAAGACCCACTAGATGTGAAAACTATACCCAAATATTTTATTTTATTAACAACTTCGACCTCGTGTGTCCCAAACAACCATCTATCAGATTTGCATAAGCGTCCTCCCCGTCTAAAGATCATGACCTTAGTTTTTTCAACGTTTACTGTTAAGCACCACCTATTGCAGTAAGCGTGTAAGTTATCAAGCGCTTGCTGCATACCTTTCCTAGTTTCAGAAAAAAGTGTTATGTCATCAGCATATAACAACAGAAAAAGCTTAAGAGTTGTTAGATCTATCCCCTCACATTCTGATTTTGAAAGCTCATCTTCAAGATCGTTTAAGTACATGCTGAACAGAAAAGGGGATAGGCTTTCGCCCTTCCGAACTCCCGTTAAACACTCAAAGCTCTCTGATAATTTCGAATTCGATCTTACACAGGTTTTTACCCCATGGTACATTCACATAATTATGTTAATTATATTTCCTTTGACCCCATCTTTAATAATTTATACCAAAGGCAGTCTCGTACAATGTAATCAAAAGCTTGGAAAAATCTACAAAAGTGCAATATAATTTATGTTTATTCTTTTTCAATGACTGGGTAATTAGTCCATTAAAGCGAATAAGGTATCCACTGTGCCGAGACCAGCTCTAAAGCCAGCTTGTGCTTCAACATATACAGAATTATTTTCTGCCCAATTACTTAATCTATTGTGTAAAAGCCTTGTGAATAATTTACCCAATGTGCTAAGACGGGTAATACCCCTATAATTTCTAACATCGTTATATTGCCCGTTTTCTGTAACGGTACAATGATACCCTCTGACCATGCTTTTGGGAAAATGGCACTTTTAAATAGACAGTTGAACAGAAGACAAATATGCTCTAATAATTCATCAACAATGCAAATGTAAAATTCATTTAACAATAAATCCGGTCAAGCGCTTTTTCCGTTCTTTAATTGCTGTATCGCCTTACGCACTTCCGCCTCTAAAATTTCTGAGTTTAACTCGTCAAACTTTGTCTGCATATTGGTACAATTTTGATAATCGATTACAGTATTTCGAATATCTTCGTCCGCCGTGAAAAATTCACTGCACGGGCAATTTATTTCTTTGAAAAAAATCAGCGAATTCCGCCATGCAAATATTATTGGTTTGGGTCTTTCCTGCTGTACTCTTTGGTATTTCTATATTGCGCCTCTAATAATTGTTTGGTTTCGCTCACTGCGCATTCTCTACGCCATTTTCGTACGCGTTTTTTAATCATATAAGATTAATCGTCCCGTCTGAACTAGCCCAGGTGTGTAGGCCTATGCATGTTTAAAGAGAACTGAGTGCCATGGGTGGTATCGTGCACTCGGTATGCGAAAAATGCAGGATACATGGTACGTTTAGTCCTAAATATACCCTTGTCTAATACTAATACACACCTCAAGCTTAGCTCTGATAAAGATAAAATTATAGACAACGCATCTAAGTGTGTATTGAACAGACAGTACCATGCCGTTCTCGAAGCTGAATGATCCATATTGACAGCTGAGTGACGTTGTACATCACAATAATTACAGACGTGAGAAATCTCCACTATTCAGTTAATTTAACCACCCAAGAGTGTAATGTGTAACAATATATAACACTGGCTAGTTACCTACTAGTCGTAGATACGACGCCCTGATAGAAGCACTGGCCTGGTATGAGTCAGACCGGCTAAAAATATAGAGACCTGATAGATGTTAATTAAATAAATAGGTGCCTACTCTCTAAGTACTACTGATTGGATCAGTAATGGATGTGTGCTAAGACCTGTAATGGAAATTGCAATATATATAAGTTAGTTACACCGTATCACGTAACAGATCATTGCAATTTCAGTAATCATACTGTCGGGCCATCCTATGCAAATTAATACATAAGGTGACCCGATAATAATATTATTAGAATCACAATACCCCGACAGTCACAATCCAATAGTGAATTGTATAAGAGAAGCGATTGTAATTTAGCACTAGCACTGTGGTCAAAATATATGGCATAATTACTGGACTATTAACATTGCCTAGGTAACTGTCAATCAGTAAAAAAAATATGTTAAAACTTTCGCATGTTACTTAATGCGTTGTAACTTATATCATAGTCCTTTGTCTAGTCTATTAATACGGTTTGTAAAAAGGAAATTAGATTAATTTCTGGTAAGCTTTTCACATTATGTTCAGGATTCATGCCGTAGTTAGAATGTCGGTTTTAAAATAATATTTTAGTATTTTTTTGCTTTTTCTCAGCATTGAGTATAAAAATAATAAATAAGGGTTGCAGATTATGAATACAAATGGCAGGCAGTCTGCTCGCCAACCCATCACATAAACTGACAGTCAAACAAAATTGCTTTAAAGCTGAATGACTATACGAACAGCGTGAAACACAGCGTCACTGCCCTGGTAGTACGTGTCGTTTTTCGATTTTAGTTAGCAAATGTTACTAAGCCGAATAGCACTTAAGCCAAAGTGTTGTTGCCAGATTGTTATTTTGCACAATGTTTCCAGATTACCGTAAGTATTGTTGCCGGATAGTGCGTTTAATCTCTGTCTTTTACGGTGCATAATCTGAGCATTGATAATTGCTGCCAGATTATTTATTTGAACCGGTCTCTAAGCTAGCTATAGTTTAAAGTCGCTTAGTTGACCATTATTTATTAACGTGTACCAGATTCGATGTAAATCACTTGGTCAGTTTTCCATTGACATTTTTCTAAATGATATTTATTATTACAACATTACTTAACATATCGGGAACACATTATCCAGAATACGCTTGGTCTAAATTGTCCCCTGGCTAGACAAGGAGTGAGCGCTTATTTATTGATTTATTGATCGTATTTGATCTTAGTTGTGCTAAGGTTGTCAACGTAAGGACCTTCTCCAGGCTGCCAACTGACTTAGCGCATTTCGATTTTCCTTCGTCTAGTCTTGTAGTTACATTACACTCCCACCCAGAACTTCTGTTCTTCTTTCGGTGAATTAGCAGACTTGGCACAGTCTTAGATTACCCATTAGGAACAACCTTACCTTTCGCATATTAACAGCCTCATCACTTTACACAGCCTTCATTTCTAACATCTCTAACTTTTTTGATTCTCTTCTAAGGTGTACCTTATAGTGTCGCCTGACAACGTGGACATTTCATTCACACGTATTCAGTGGATCACTCAAACACGTCATGCACTTAAACGGTACATCGAGTACAGTGAGATGGAATCTCCTGTAGCTGGCAAAGAACGAAACGAAGTTGTCCATGAGATGGAGCAATATCTCTTGAAGCAGATCGCACACGAGGAACACCACGCATTACATACATGCAGACATTGGGCACCAGGGGGTTCAAATGCACACCCGTCATCCTGAGAACTCTCCTGCAGCTGTACAACAGACAATGGAACCAGTCTTCACGTCAACTGTGATTCCACCACCACCACCACCACTAAAAACGGTTTCTCTTTTAGGACTTCAGCTTTAACCTCGCCTAAGAGAACTTCGGGTGGCAACACTAGAAAACATTAAAAGCCAAGACACATGATGCAAGATTTCTACAGAAATGTGACAACTCTGAGTAGTTCATCCCCTGTTTAGCTACAATACGCTTTGTAAGAATGCTAAAAATTCGTCTTGGCCTTGATCTGGTTACCTGACCTTTGGTCTGGTGGCCTCAGTATCTTGGTTGTAGTTCAATACGATGTAGGTAACCATGTGTTTAAGTTTTGTTGCAATATGATTATCCAATCCTGAGCCATTCTTCTATAGAGTGAGCTACATGCACAGTTATGATCGTGATTTTGAGCTTTGACCTGGTGAACCTTATTTGGGTGGTCGTTACACTATGTGTATGTACCCATGCGTCAATGTTTGTTGCAACATGATTATTCAAACCTGGCCAGGATATACTTTATAAAAATGTCAAATGTTATTCAGACAGATGACCTTGGTACTTGACCTTGTGACCTTGACCTTTGATATGCTGACCGAATAATTAGGTTGGTATTTCCAGTTCGTATAGGTAACCAGGTGGCATAGTGTTGTTACAATTTGCTTATGCAGTCCTGAGATATGCTCATCAAATTAATGTCAAAATTCTTCCGACAGACATGACATTGACCCGGGTGACATTGACCTCTAATCTGGTGACCTCATTTCTTAATTCTTGTTCAACACGATAAAGGTAGCCATGTGTCCAAGTTTTGTTGCAATATTTGTCTAATCGTGAGATATGTATGTGTGATTACTGTATTCTGCGGCTCTAGTAGAATAGTAGAAACATCATACAGTCGAAATCAGACCTTCGCTTTTGTCCACTGTCTCTTGTCCTCAGCCGAAATTCGTAGCTTCATCAGCTCCATTCTTGACTTGAGTGTACCGAGTCCTGCTTTCTTGAGGTCACATAGCATGCTTAGCAGATGTATGCACTGATGTCTTCTCCTGGCTTTGTATTTGCTAGCTCCGAGTAGGGCGAATTCCAAGGCCCTCTGTGCTGGTGTCTCTTCTGGCATCATTAGCACATGGCCAAACATAACCATCTTTGCTGGGCGACTTTTATCAGACAGAGGTGGTGTATTACACAGCTTGTATAATGCATCGCTGGAAACCATGCTGTCTGGCCATCGGTGTCCAATGATGGTACCTATGTGTTTGCGGTGGGAGGCATCTAGTTTGTCTAGAGCTGCCTTTTGGAGCTGCCCAGCTGTTACAGTTATACAGCATCAAGGATACGCAGGTTGCATCATATAAACGTGACCCTTTTATGAAGGGCGTCTTTGATCTACGAATCCGTAGCCTCCTGAAGGACTGGAAAGCTATGTTCCCCCTGACGCAGCGTGCAGCAATGTCAGTAGTACTGCAAAGCAATGAGCCCAAGATTTTACTTTTCCTCAATGGTTCGTGAGATATACCCTTTGTCAAACGTGTCAAAAAACTTCCAACAGACCGACTGACTTAGCAATTTGTACTACCTGTGTATCACAGCTATAAATAAAGGTCAAACGCAATTTCTCTCTTAAACTGATTTAGGAAAGTAATCAGCCTTCAGAGTTCATGAGAATCTGGAAATACTCGCATCGATTTTATTAAATTTGAGTATGATTCATCATTCAAGGCCCAAAAACTCAAGTCTTAGTCAGTTGAACAGCAATGAACTTGAGCCGCTTGTTTTTGGAGATATACCATATGTGAACTCGGAATTATAAGTTAATGTGCAAGGACTGGTCGTGTGGAATTTAGTCTTTTAATATCTATAGCATCAGTTGTTTATTTTGTTTCACTATGTGAGCTAGTAGCAGTCTTGAAACAGGTTGGGTGAATACCTTAACACTAATAATTTCCATTGGACTTTTCCTGTAATGATTTAGTACATCCCGATAGAAATCAGACTACAAACTGGGTTAATAGTGTACACAGTGTTTCATTTGAGGCATACATTCGGAATGATCATCATTACACAGACGTGATGCAGATGATCACTGCGCAATTTTACAAAAGCAAACAATTTAAAAAGCTATATAGATGACCACTGTGCAATATTGATTTAATAACAAACCGCGTATGAAGTGAGTGGATATATAGCAACTACAGCAATAATAGGGTCGGTTTATATATTGATAGATGGGTCCACAATAATATACAAATTGGTGGGTCTGAATTTTTTGTCAGTAATGGTTTAAGGATCATTTAATTTTCTAATGTTACAGGTTAAGTTCATGGTATATATAAAGTTTTGATGTATATATATGTTGAGTCTGACCAAGTCTATAGGACCAGATAGCTGATTCGAGAAAATAAGTGTTATAAAGCCTACCACACGGTAGTTCAGGTATATAAACAGAGACCCTGTAATTGACCAGTTTTTAGTATATATAAATATTTATATATATATATACACCTGTGCAAAAGTTAAGCACCAGCAAAAACAATAGAACGTAGAAACATGATGGTACAACTAGGCTGCCATACTTTTTGTCCCCGCATTAGCTGACATAATTCCAAGTACGAAATGCACATGCATGCATGACTTCACGCCGCTTGATGTCCGTGCGTGGCGGGAAACAGCACACGTGTTCAGTTATGTAAAAGTCCAGTTTGAGCTGTAGAACATTACATACAGATTTAGGCGACAAGATTAGGAATTTTGTGTTCATGACCGTGGTTTATTTGTACAGAGAGAATTAGCTCTTGATTGTGAACCGCTATGGCAAGACGAAGGTTAAGTGATCGTGTGAAATGGCAAATCATAGGCATGCATACCACTGGTATGTCATGCAGAGAGATTGGCAGACAGCTGAACATTAACCATACTGTAATCAGTCGTTTGATTGCAAAACATGGGCAAACTAACGAGGTGAAGGACAGGCCTAGATCTGGAAGACCAAAGAAGACTACTGCCCGTGATGATCGAGCCCTAGTACGCCTTGTTAGGAGATCTCCATTCACCAACAGCAGAGTGCTCAGCCAGCAATGGGAAACGCGCAATAGAGTGTCAATGTCTACCGTCAAAAGGAGACTGTATGCTGCTGGCATGAAAGCTAGGAGACCTGTCAGACGTCCTCTCCTCACTGCACACCACAAAGAGGAGCGTCTGAGGTGGTGCAACGAAAGAAGACACTGGAACATGAGATCCTGGAGACGGGTACACTGGTCCGATGAAAGTCGGTTCCTGCTTCATGCCACAGATGGTCGAACTCGTGTATGGAGGTCCAGACGCATGGCGTACGACCAACGTAACATCATGGAAGAAGTTCCATTCGGTTGAGATTCCGTTATGATATGGGGGTGCATCTCATTTGATTGTAAGCTGGATCTGTTGCCTATACCTGGAACACTAAATGGACAAAGATATCAAGATTCCATACTGGATAGAGTTGTGGTCCCTCATTTTGTAAATCGTGCACCTGGAACCCACCCTATATTCATGGATGACAACGCCCGACCACATCGTGCTAGAGCTGTGCATGAATGCCATCGAAACCCTACCATGGCCAGCAAGGAGCCCTGACATGAACGCTATTGAGCATATCTGGGACATTCTGGGAAACATGGTGAGAAGGAGGGATCCTCCTGTGCAGAACCTACAGGAATTAACAGACGCACTCCATCTTGAATGGCAACGAATACCACAATGGCGTATCAGTCAGTTGGTGACCAGCATGAGACGTCGTGTCCAGGCCGTCATCCAGGCACAAGGTGGATATAGCCGGTATTAATAATGACAGTCTCAAACTCGTGCACAGATGTTAAACTTCGTTTTCAGACACAATTAATGACAATCTAGCCACGTGTGTCAACTGTAGGGCAATAGTTGTCAGTTGTGTCAACGTAACCATATTCAGGCCTCGTTTTCAAGTTCAAACAAAAACATACAGTGTTTCCTCACCATCATAATCAGCATTCCTCTAGTTGCATTATTACCTCTTGCACTAAGATGGATGGGTACATAAATGTTTATGCTATTGCTTTCTTCATAGCACATGAATATACCCTCGCATGTGCGTAAAAATAGGGTGGTGCTTAACTTTTGCACAGGTGTATATATTATATATATATATATATATATATATATAATCGGATAAGTTATTCTCTGGTGGTTGGGAGATATATAATCAGCTTAAATATAGTCTACTCACTAATAAGCAAGGTTACGCTAGCTTAAATTCGGCTACAGACCTTCCACTATATAGAGCCAGCAAACAAACTAGCTGTGCCAACTCGATATAGTGCTTAAATAACTCAAACCAAACAAAAGAAAGCATAAGCTAACAATTTAAAAATTAAAATGTGAATATTATGTTGATTTTGTTCGATTTACTGTGAAATTTCCTACGCTGGCCCAATGTTGGCTCAACATTAACCCACCATTGGCACACACGTGATACAGCCAATGTTGGGCCAATGTTGTAATGCCAACTGCAATCTGCCAACCTGTTGCCAGCATTGGCCCAACGTTTACATGTTATCTGGGTAGCGCACTACAGTCGAAGATAAGTTGAGTTAGAGAGTTTAAATCAGAGGCTATTAGATTCCATGTTGATAAATCTAATGCGGAAATAATGAGCTGTTTGATCTGGTTCAGACTGTATGTCCTATATCTAAGCAGATTTGGACATGAGGTAAGCATATGCATGTAGTCCTCAGGGGGCGCTCTGACAGCGTTGACAGATTGGGTCAACATTGAAGTTGCCAAATCTATGGAGAGTCATTTGGACTAAGTACGTGCCAGTTAAGAGACGAAATTTAATAAAGCATCTCTTTGCATCTTTGGTGTTGTTTAAGATGTCTCGATTGCTATATGGACTTTGCCGATAGCCAGTCTAGCATGATTAAGATACCACATGGTACTCTTTTTATTACACTCATCCAGAAGGCTAGCATTCCTGTAGTTATCAATCGCAGATGTTGCCATAGATGGCCATGCCTTCTTCCTGGGCATGTGGTCGAGAAGTTGCGCTACAGGTGGAAGGTAATATTGAGATAGCAGATTGTCAGTATACCTGAACCAACTTCTGGATGCACTGGAACCTGTGGCTAACTGACACAGCATGATGTCACATAGCGAAGTGTTTTGGCATCTTATAATATTGCCAAGAAATGTTAGTTGTCAGCGATGTAGATGAAAACCCTCTATGCATTTAAGTTGTTTTTTGCTGGAGTATACATATCTCTAACCCATAGAGAAGGCGTGGTAGTACATACATGTTAAATACTTTTAGGGTTACTCTTGGTGCAAGACCATTGGAGCCATGTAGTCCAGTCCCAGAGAGGCTATATAATGTTCTTCTAGCCAGGGATATTCTGTTCTCAATATTGAAAGATAGTTCATCTTTAGAGCTAAAGATTAGGCTGATGTGGGTCGCCTGCGATGCGAGTGAAACTTCAGTGTCACCAAGATGCCAATTCGTTGCAATATTTTGGTGAACGCACACATAATACAGGTTTTCTCAGGATGTATGAGAAAGCATTCCCTAACTGAGTAATTAAATATGCAGTTCAACATACACTGTAGTCCACTTGCTGAGTTGCTGACCAGAGTCACATCATCAGCAACGGTAGGACATCTGGTGTAGGTAGTGCCAATGACTGAGCTGATGTGTCTCTTTTCTAACTGCACAAGTAGGTTGTTAATGCAGGGCTTATAAAGGCTAGGAGACAAGATACCACCTTGACGAACTCCTTGTAAGATGGGGAATGGTGGACTCAGACAGTTTTTCCACTTGACTTTGGAGGTAAGCCCAGAGTACAGGAGATCGGCAATTTGTAAGATGTAGTCAACTGAGCACCCGAGATCAGTTCAGATGGTTAGTGTGAAATTTGCCATGAATAAAAGCATATAAAAGTGTAAAAATTTCACTAAATCACTTAGGTTTGATGAAATTATCCTTTCCCATTGTATGTTACTGTTCCCAATCCCCTATTTCTTCCCACTTTATGTCAAAAAGAGGAAATGGTAGGTGACAAACCGTATTTACCACCAGTTGGAAAGAGCCATCACAACTGCCTACTGTTCCAGTTACAATGTTATAATCAGATGAGTGTAAGTATGACTCAGAAACTACTATACGATATGGGCAACTGTAATAAGATGAGAGATGAACATGATGTGATCGACTGGAATAGTGAGCTGGAAGGGAAGAACACAGAGCAGACCTGGATATGTATCAAGATGCAAATCCTAGACTTAGTAAAAGCATGTATACCATGCAAATCACGTGGATGAACGACAGCATTAGATCAAAACTACGATTAAAACAAGAAGCCTTCCAGAAGTTAAGAGAAACACGAAATGAGACTAATTATAAAACATACGGCAAATATTGAAACCAAATAGAGTGGGAAGTCAGGAAAGCTAAGAGAGAACACAAACATGAAGTTGCACAGAAGGCAAAACCAATCCCAAAGCCTTCCATAGTTATGCCAGATCCAAACATAAAACAGTGGCCAGTATCACAGATTTGATATGAGCTGATGGGACAACAACAACAAGCAACACAGAGAAAGCTGAAGAGCTCAACAGCTACTTTGTCAGCATCTTTGCGAGGGAAGACACTAGTACAAACATAGCTAAATTAACCACCATTGCATCGAGTGAATCATTAGACACTCTGATGATTACTGAAGCTAGTGTACTGAAAAGACTTGAAAACATCAAAGCATCAAAGTTTCATGGTCCAGATGAGCTCCACACCCGTGTTCTGAAAAAGATTAGTCAGTCGATTACAAGCCCGCCTGACCACCTTGTTTAACAAATCCATTCAGGAATGCTACACTCCACACGACTGGAAGAACGGACAGATTACGCCAATATTTGAGAATGGCAGTAAGGCATCAGAATCCAGCTATAGGCCGGTGAGCTTGACATCAGTCATGTGCAAGATCATGGAGTGGTTTGGCAGGGAGGAGTTAGTTAAGCATATGTCCAGCTTTATATCAAGTTCCCAACACGGATTCCTGAGCGGGCGGTCATGCATCATTCAACTCCTTGACACATTAGATTAGTGTACCTGTGTTGTTGATAGTGGAGCATCAGCAGATGTCATATACCTTGATTTTGTGAAAGCATTCGACACAGTCTCTCATCATAGACTGATCAACACATTAAAGAGCTATTGGGTCGGGGGGGGGGGAATCTCCTAGGATTGATAGAAGCATTCCTCAGTGACAAGTGCAATGCAGCCTACTCGGAGAATGTCTTTATCAGGACTGGATTACAGCACAACAAAGCGAACGCCCTCAGGGCTCATTGATTGATACTGTAGCTTGGGCAGCGCACCATCCATTATGATCCGCATGATCTGAGCTGTACTCTGGGTACTAGTCGGCCTGACGATGCTGATCAGCTTGCATCAGGGTTTCTCGTTCTATGAGGAGACCATGTGCGATCAGGTGATACAAAGACTGATCCCTAGGATCAGTGAAATGATAACATTCCCGCCTTCGCCAAAAACACTATAGTGTCATCCATGGTATTCGTGTAGTGTTATGGATTCATTTATCCCAGTTTTGTTCTGTTCTGTTTCCGTATATTCCTCCAGTAGATTGGAGCACACACGTAGAAGTGGTAGAAAATCTTAAATTGTCATGTCTCACTATCACACATGCAAATATCCCATCACCAGGAAAAGTTCATGAAAATTCATGGGAAGTAAATTAACTTTACACAGTTAGTTGCTGAACATCAGTTATGGGAGTTAATAAATATGGTTTCTGTTTTGCTATGATGACTGATTCCTACATTTTATTCTGTTGTGTATGTAAGTTCTACCGCAGTGAATACTGTAGCATAATTTTTGCCCAATGGTTTCTATGTTTTGGCAGATGTTTATGTCGTCTGGTATCAAACCACATTCTGTTAGGGCTGTACATTCGATAATGAGCTGTGTAAGTAATTTGGAATCGCTGCTTAAGGATCTCCAGGTAGAGTCTCCAAGGTACTGTGTAATAAATGACTTGAGCTCCAGGAAATATTTGACTCTGTGATTAAAACGGGTGTTGCACTTTAGTAGCATATGATAGTAATCACTTGAAAATAAAGAACACATTTTAGGAATATTCTTAGACCTGTCAAAAGCATACGATACCATAGATCATAAAATTCTAATTGAAAAATTCACCTATTATGGAATACGCGGCATAGCACTCGATTGGATTAAAAGCTATCTAACTGACAGAGTGCAGTGCGTCCAATATAATGGAGTCTTGTCAGAAAATACAAAATTATTATGTAGTGTCCCTCAAGGATCAATACTTGGCCCACTGCTCTTTCTATTATATATGATTGATCTACCCACCATATGCAACCAACTATCACTAATCCTGTTTGCGGATGGTACCAATGCTTTTTTGTAGCCACAAAGATATAGATACCCTATATAAAAATGTAAATCATGAAATGGAAAATGTAATCCGCTGGTTTAAAGTAAATAAGTTGTCACTAAATGTAAGCAAAACTAATTATTTATTATTCACAAAAACACTGAAATCCAAAAATCTCCCAAAACTCTTTATCGATAATCAGGAAATACATGAAGCTGAATTTGCACAATTTTTAGGCATATATTTAGGCAAGAATCTTACCTGGAAGAAGCATATAGAAATTGTTACAGCTGAAGTTGCAAAGAATGTGGGTATCATGCGATGACTAAAACTATACTTGCCAAATAATTTATTAAAAACACTGTACAGCACATTAATATTACCGCACATTACCTACTGCAACATGATCTGGATTAACACCTAACAAAACTGAAAGCACTACAAAAGAAAAGCATTAAGCTATTTGCATAAATAGCAGAGGGCCAAAGCATTTTCAAAACAGAAAGTCTACTTAAGCTAGAAGACATTGGGAAAATCCAATTATATTCAATCCTTAAAGACTACCACAATGGCAACCTACCGACACCACTATCAAATCTCTTCAAAAACAACACCGAAATACATTCATATAACACCCGAACTTCTTCTTCTTCTTCTTCTTCTTCTTCTTCTTCTTCTTCTTCTTTTCGTTCGCTGATCATACCGCCAGTCCTGTAAGTGACTATCGACATGATCATAAGCGTTAAGTGCGTGGATCCATGGTTTATCAGAGCGCGCCGTGCGGCCTGGAACCTCCGTCTTCAGCACTCGAGGTTTCTGTCAGGGTTACCTCACCCTTACCTCCTTTAGTCGCCTCTTACGACACGCAGAGGATACGGAAGGTGTATTCTAAGCCGCACCTACAGGGCGAACACCCGAACAAAAGATAACCTTTACATGAGCCACTGCCATACACGAACATCCATGCAAAATCCCTCCACCCAGGCAATACAATTATGGAATAATACAGATACAAACGTTCGCCTACAAATTTTAACTAAGACCTCATACAAGAAAACTGTAAAGAACCTTTTAATAGGAAACTACTGAAATAACCCTTGGCATACTGCAAGTCCCCAGCATCAACCCAATGGTCACCAAAACAGGGGTACATTTTGGTAACAATGCTGCCAAACATAGGCAGAGAAGACACCTGCCATGAGGCCAGCATTGTAGCAAAAATGTACAAACCTATTCTCATCTATTAATTAGTGACAAAATCCTAATACCCAATCAACAGTCTTTCAAGGGCTATGATGCAAATATCACCATGGCTGTTACAGGGCAGATGTATTCAGTCAGAACACAAATTAAAGTAATGATGTTCCTGATGTACATAATTATGTCTATGATGATAATTAGGGACAGTTGACTATAATTAAGATAATGATGTTAACAATAATAATAACGATGACAACAACAATAACAGTGTTATTAATTAATTAATTAATTAATTATGTTAATGATTATGTTGATGATCACAATAATACTAATATTATACTTATAGCATACCAAGGCCATACCAATTTGTTGTGATAAAATTGCTCGGGCCTAAGCATTAATGATGATACATAAGTATGGTATGATATGTATTGTAATCAACCATGACGAGCACATCCACACCAACCCCCATCCCCACCCCACCCCAAACATGTTTTACAACAAACAGTACATGTTAATTTCTTCATATGTATTTTTATGTATTGTAAGCTATGTGAATGCTTTTTATTGTTGTCCTCTTTGTGTGTCTCTTGTTTGTAATGTAGTGTGATATATATTTGTAAGGGGTCCATCATTTTATATGCATTGTCTTGGATGGACTGCCTGTAGTATCTGTTAAATGTACATAAACCGTGAAATAAATAATAATGAACTTTCCGAAATCTTCAGTCTCTATTTGACAGAGTGGACATGTTGGATCTACTTGATTTAGCTGAAATCTGGCGAGATTAGCCTGAACCAGGCATGCCCCTGTTAGTAGTCTGTCTTTAATACTATGTTGCTGGACATCCTTAACATCTGAATGAACAGTCCCTGCTAGCAAGCAAATGTTGGTCCAACATTGGCCCAATGTGTACCACTATGTTGGGCCAACATAGTTTTGCTCATGGGCCTAACGTTGGCAATACGTTATCGGGCCAACGTTGAGCCAATGGGAAAAAATCTATGAAAATATTTCAAATAGCACACCAGAGAGCATAATTTAACAATTTAAAAATTAAGATTTTAATATTATATGTTGATTTTGTTTGATTTAATGTGAAATTTCCAATGCTGGGCAAACGTTGGCCCAACGTTGTCCCAATGTTAGCAAGCATGTGATGATACTGTATAACGCTGTACTGCCAACTGCGATCTGCCAACCTGTTACCAACGTTGGCCCAACGTCTATATGTTAACAAGGGGCGTTTGAGAGACATTATTAAAACACTAAGATCGAGTGAACAGCTACTCTGCGTAGTACCCAATTCCAATCTTGTCATTGGAGAGCGTGCTTTCTCCATAGCTGGACCAAAACTTTTGAACGACCTTCCATCCAACATTCAAAACAGCAACAATGTTGAGGCTTTCAAAACTCTTCTAAAAACCAATTTGTTCCAAAAAGCATATTTCACTATTTTAAATTAGCTTTTAACTTTTTGTAAAGCGCCTTTGGGCAGTTAATTCTGGAATTGGCGCTATATAAATGCATACATACATACATACATACATAATGGGACAATCTTAGGCGGGATATACTCAACAAGAAGAACAGAATTAATTTTGTAAACAATTTACAAAAAATCAAAATTTTATCTACCCCATAGTGGGTATAAGACGATAATGTCATATTCTGATAAGTATGTAGATCCGCATGATATTTTACTGATATTGTTGTTGATTACAGATTCTTTATTACGGTAACATAATCGATACCAGTTTTCGTACATTTTTAGCTCGCCTGCACGGTCACCACCGATCTTGGCCGCCATATGATCTTGGCCGCTAGTATACCGATCTTGGCCGCAAGTATAAGTATACCGATCTTGGCCGCTAGTATACCGATCTTGGCCGCAAGTATAAGTATACCGATCTTGGCCGCCTATTATTGAACCATTATTTAGAAATTTATGTAGATTGAGTATAATAATCATGAGAACTATGTGAATGATTAATGTCATATTACCGGCGATCTATATAAGTGTTTCTATATAATTGTTTTCCTTTGTTACAGGTTCTTGACGCGTGTGTCAGTCCCGTGAGTCTGACAGTATCCATGGATATCAGAAACATAGACCCTTTTATTCAATGTTATGAGAATTCTGTTTAATATTTTAAAGATAATTTGACTATTTCCAGTCGAATTGATTTCAAAATAGTGAACAGTCTTCATAGATATAAAATTCATAGTCGGCGACGCACTTTCGGATCGCAATCTGCCCAGGAAGGATGTCGAGGATCGCACGGAAGATCATGTTGTAATCCTCCGTGCGTCGGCTCGACATGAAGGCAAATGACAGTGGAATCTGCTTCGTGCACGCGCCGGAGACGATGAAACCGTGAACACTAAATAGCTGCATGAAAGGAGCTTTGATTACTTTGAAGGTGGCATCCATATACCTGCAAAGACATGGATACAAAATTTATCAATCAAGATAATGTAAAAGAATTCTAATATATAAATTTTAAAAAAGCAAGAACAATGAACATTTTGCAGTAATAATAATAATAATAATAATAATAATAATAATAATAATAATAATAATGATAAACTAAATTATAATGATTAAAATTTAATTTGTAAACTTACTGTTTATTGTGTATTTGTACACTTCAAAAGAAGTTTATCGAAATATATATATACTGTGGACTATAAAAATATGTGATACACTTAACAAATCTTTGAACGTTTGTTATCCCGCCGGATCTAAGAATATATAAAAGAATATCTGTGATGCCAGTACCACACGTTCGGTGCTGCCATCTAGCACAGCCATCACACTCCAGACTCTGCTGCCGACTTGTCACCTCCAAATTGCATATGATGCACGGAAATACCATGGTAGAACGATTTAAACGAACTTTACGATGAAAATCACGAATAACTCAAGTAAAACTTGTGTAATAATCAAATAATATTTGCGAGAGCAACTTGTAAGATTTTGATATTTACAGATTTTGTGGTGATTTTATATCTGTAAACATTACTCATGAAGCTTTTGTGATTTCTGGGTTTATTTGGATCAAACATAATTCGACTTTTCTTTGTTTCAAAAGACCGTATGCTCCTCGGCTATTATTCCATAGTTTCAAACGATTAATATTTCTTGCAAATATAAGGATTATTCAAACCATTCACAATGGGAACATATTTCCTATAGCTTTACGCGCGAATTTGTTACCGCTAAGCTAACCCCTCGAGTGTTGAAAATTTTTCAAAAATAATCAGCAAAAAAAGCAATGTGGGTGCAACTGATTGTGGATCATCAAGTGGTTCAATAATATAAATTCCTAATGTATGAACCACCATTACAGGTACTAACTTCTCCAGGTGACTGCCAGATCAACATACGCGGTTTTTTAGCGTTGGAGACAGCGCGTGAGCTTCTTGTTTGAAATTTTTTCTTTGGAATGGCTGGCCCTGTTTTCGAGCCAGTCATCCCAGTGATAACTTTTCAAAAATAATCTTCGCGTGATTTTAAGTTAGTAACTAAATTTAGAGTCTGATCCTCAAGTGGTTCGATAACATAAATTCCTAATGTGAGAACCACCATTATATAATAAGGTAATAACTGCAAGGTGGTCGTTATAGGCAGGTTTCAATGACATTTAACAATATCTGTCAGATCAACATGCGTGTTTGTTAGCGTTGGAGACGCATCATCATCCACTTGTGCTGCTTAGGGAACAAATATGGGATGGAAAGAATGTTAACAGATGTTACTTTCAAACTAAAAACATAGATATTTGAACCCCCGCGCGTCTGTTGTAACAATGATAAGGGAGATAAATCTGGATAGTTTATTTCGATTGTCACTAAACCTATCCAGAGTAATCTCCCTTATTATTGATACATCGAAATGACTGCTGTTTAGTTGGTAAGTAAAATGTGTTCATTTTTGGGAGATACTGTCAATATGTACACCATATATATTGTATATATAAAACTGTATGAATGTTTTTTAGAACCACCACGCGAGTGGTCCACTTAACCCTTTCTCATGCTTTAAAGATGGTAAGCTGATTGTGGATCTTAAAGGTGCGTGGTTCGATAATAAAGTTCATGCTGTTATAAGAACCACCATTACAGGCAACTTCTTCAGTGTGGTCTTTATAGGCTGGGGTCAGTGATATTTATGATTGTGAGTTGGTAGCGCTGATTGTGGTGCAGCCATTAATAAAATGTATCAAGTATGTATAAAGTAAGACCCACCATCTGCGCTCAAGAGTTATAACTACAACCACCGCAGAATGTTGGTGAAAGTTATTGCTGTGTTTCGGTGCCAAGTATAAGATAAAATCAGAATTTTGCTTTAAGACAACACCTTGTTTTGTGGCTTGTCTGCTGTAACAACACCCGTGGTTAAGTGGAATAATTGCGCTCTATAATTACGGGAAGCCGTATTGTCACGCACCCCATGGCCAGACAGTTACGTAAACACGTCGAATACAACTGGGGCCAATGAGAACGCTTGACCAATGAGAACGCGTGTTACCTAGAAGGACGACGCAAGCACGTGCGTATGTCCCAGAGATGGATCATTCTGTAACGAGCTCTTGACCATAGAAAAAGCAAAATTTTCTGAAGCAATTTATTTACAAATTTATAAATTCTCTTCATATATTTTGGACTTAAACCATTCTAAATTCGAAATCAAAATTTATAATTTTTCGTATTAGTAGCCTACTTCATCATTTTTAGCGATTTTCTGAAACGCTTGCAGATTAGAACATTATTAATTCGATTCGAACATTGAATACGTGTCCGATCTTGTCACGAAATATAGGAAATAAACTAAACCTTTCTGAATTCTAAGATTTAAGATACAAATACAACAAAATATATTTGGTTCAAAAATTGTATTCTTACGGATTGGATTCATTTATATTTCAAAACGGTTTTTAATTTAAACACGGCTTTACAAAATAAAATGATCACAGAATTTATGTAGTCTACAAAGTTACTTTTTTTAACCGCTAAACTTGTTTCGCCATTGCTACTTAAATTCCGTTGTTTTCGCCGATCCGGCTTTTAGTATCAATC
>JAVVLW010004157.1:0-89917 GCA_034401795.1 Chaetoderma sp. LZ-2023a | reverse complement strand
GGTATCTGTCAGGATATGTAATGGACATCACAGCATCAGAGGGTTTGTTTCTCTCCACCAAGGTTCCATTTCCTACTAATACTGTTACATTTTTGTAGGTTATCTAACCAAAAATTCTATGTCCAGTGAGTCGGAGGCCTAGTATAAAGGTCTTCTCACTTTGCCCTCTTGATCCAATTCCTTCCCCTAGGGTGGAGCGAGTTAAGAGGCGTAGTCTTGGTGGCGTGCTCCAGTTCATCACGTTGGATGGTTTGTCTGTACAAAGTGTCAGGTATCTAATTAATGATATGAGGTGATGTTAATTATTTAGGAAAATTAACTGTAATTGCCATTGTTATCATTGTTATCATTGTGTATCTGATGGTGTGTAGTCTCAATATCCATTCCTTTGTCCTGTTTCAGAGACCTGGTTGTCCGTCCTGTGGCCGGTTTCTGAAGGATCGGTTTGTCCCCCATTTGTGCTTTAGCTGCAGTCCCTGTGGACCGCTGCTTAAGTGCGACGTATGTAAGCTATGGGGGGGGGGGGCGATCTAATGTCTGACTTTTTGTCATTGCAGGCAAAGGATAAGGTAGTGGAGGAGGAGAGGAAGGTGAAGAGAGAGAGTGTTTCTAAGAAGGGTAAGAGGAAGGCCTCGTCCGCGGTGGACATGGAGGCCTTCCGGTCCGAAATGTTGGGAGAGATGCAGAGGACAATAAAGGATTTGGTCCCAGAGTTGCTTCGCAGCATGCTTCCTGGGCCAGATCCTTTGTTGTCCTCAGCATCTGCTTCAGAGCAGGTTATCCCCGCCTCTGAATCTACTTTCCGTAGGTCGATTCCGTTGTTTGAGAACGATTCAGAGGTGGCCCCGTTGATGGGGGCATTCCACGACCCTGGCAGCAGGCTTGGTGCCGCGCCCAGGGGCCGTGGACATTGGTTGTTGCAGGGACCCGCGGTCTGCTCATCAGACCCTGGGTATCCGCACGCCGCAGGTGCCGATACCTCCTATGGCACCTTCCCTGGCCAGTCCGGGTTAGCTCTCTTTGCTGACCCGGAGCCTAACCTTTCTGGCCAGGAGGAAGAGGATTTCCTGCTAGGGTCGCCGTCTGGGGACGTGACCATGGAGTACGACGTCTGTGCACCCCTCGCGGGGGATACAGGCGACGTGTTCCATGGTTCTACTCACGCAGGAGTAGAATTCACGGTCCAGAAGGTGACCCTTGGCGGTGCTGATGGCCAGCGTTACCGCATACCTCGGCTTGCCGAGAGTGTCGCTGGTGCTGGCCAGGGCCGTTGTGGGGCGGTGTCTGCCCCTCGCTCTACCACGGCGCCTGCTCCTGGTCAAGCCAGGGAGTTTAGCATGCCTGTTCTTTCGGGCCCGCATGCTTTCCCTGGCTTGCCAGGGGTATCAGCATATCCGCCGTCAAGCTCTGCTGCGTGCGCTCAGGAGGAAGACGAAGGCCCTCGTCTTGTAGAGCGCTCGCAGCTAGCCACGGAGGAGGATTGGTCGGACGCTTGCCAGTGGCTGGTGAGTGTTCGGCCAGATCTGCCCGTGGAGCAGTCGGCTAACCAGCATGATCACAGGCCGTGGTTAGCTGGTAAGCCGACTGCCAACGCTATGCCATCTCTGCCGCTGGCTGAGCATGTCGTGGACATGTTCGAGGCAGCGGAGACATCCATTAAGGCGAATGGGCGTCTCGCGAAGGCCCCTCGCGAGGTGGCCAGGCGTTGCGCATCGTGCCCCTGGACTACCAGCGTACTACCAGTACGGTGTGGTGCCCAAGCCGAGCGTCGATGACCGCGCGGCTTTGGGCGAAGATGCGTGGCCAGGCTCCCGTTCTGACACGGGTGTCCTGTGCTCGAACGCGTTGCATTCGACAAATACTGCGCTGCGTGATGCGGAGGAGAGTGGGAGAGCGTCGATTGCTGCTCTGTCCCACGTCTCCCAGCTGTTACAGGGGGTGGTAACGGCATCCGCATCGCGCCAGCCAAGCCCGGTCACAGTCCAAAGAGCCATCCAGGATGGTATCAACCTGGCTCTGGACTGCTTGACGCGGGCGGTGACCAGGAGTGTCCGGGCGAGGCGCACGTTTGCCTTGGACAATCTGTGCCCGTCCCAGGACCTGTACAATAGGCTACTGCGTACGCCTATGACAGGTCCTGGTCTCTTTGGAGGTGAGGGATGTAGGCACCTCCAGGAGACGGTGACTTTGGTCAACAACCAGAGGGCGCTGCGCGAACAATTTGAAGTGCTCCGTCGGGAGCGCGTTCGCGCAGCACCCCCTGCGTATCGTCCCCTGCAGGCTCGAGGTGGAGGTGGCCAGGTCAGAGGCCAGCCACCATCGCAGCGTCGGCCTAGGCCACGTGCGATTCGGCCAGCAGCGAGGGGAGCGCAGGCTCCCCAGGCGCAGCCAGTCAGGCAGCCACCCGCGCACTGAGGTGCGCGCGGTGCTGGGCGTGGCGCGCGGGGGATCTGGTCGCGGTAATCATGCCTGATGGGCCGGTTACCACGGTGGGAACCACTCCGGTGTTTCTGGCCGAGAACACAGTGCCACTCTCGCACTCCTTATGTCCACCTCTCTCCCTAGGTGGGCCGGTGGGTGGCTGATTGGCCGACCACTTGCCAGAGTGGAAGCGGTTGACTCAGGACCATTTAGTCTTGCGATGGCTTTCAGTCGGGTATCATCTCGTGCCGATCTGGACTCCGATTCCGAGAGATCCAGATCAACGGTTGTGTATCGAGGAGGAGATAAATTCCCTCATACAAAAAGAAGCTATTCAGCCGGCGCAGACGTGCCCGGGCTTCTATTCAACCGTGTTCTTAGTAACAAGAAACACCAGAGGGTGGAGGCCGATTCTCAACCTCAAGCCATTGAACAAGTTCATAGAGACGCCCAGTTTCAAGATGGAGACTGTGCGCTCGGTGTTGGCGGGGTTAGAGCGGGGAATGTGGACAGCTTCAATAGATTTGAAGGATGCTTATTTCCACATTCCCATAGAGAGGAGTTTCCGTCGCTTCCTGAGATTTGCATTCCAGGGCAGACAGTGGGAATTCAGGGTATTACCCTTCGGAATTTCCACGGCTCCTCGGGTCTTCACCCGTGTGGTTCTCGCGATCACTGCATACCTCCGCAGGAGAAGCATAGCAGTCAACACGTACATAGACGACTGGCTGTTGAAAGCACACACCCAGGAAACGTTATCGGCCAATCTGGAGATTGTTTTGAAAACTCTCACAGACTTTGGCTGGATAATCAATTTCCAAAAATCAGAGCTGACTCCATCCCAGAAGTTTGTTTACCTGGGCATGTTCTTCGATCTGGAGACGGGATATGTTTATCCTACTCACAAGAGGGTTCAGAGACTCATCTCAGTAATACAGTCGGTGTGCGACAGTCGTCATGTCCTGGCACTGGTTTACTTGAGAATGCTGGGTTTGATGGTTTCATTGGAACCAGTCATTCCGCAGGCTGCCTTACGCAGGCGCCCGATCCAGTTGTTTCTCATGACACAGTGGACCCAGAGTTCAGGTTCGCTGGACTCGAATGTGTCAGTGTTGGCGCCTCTAATTCACCACCTGCAATGGTGGTTGAATATAGAGAATCTCTTGCCGGGGTTTTGCTAACCTCTCCCCACCCTCAGGTGACTGTGTATACAGATGCATCGATGGAGGGGTGGGGAGCTTGTCTGGAAGAGTCCACAATATCAGGGCTTTGGGATCTGGAACAGTCGAAGGAACATATCAATCTACTGGAACTAAGAGCAGTAGTCCTGGGCCTGGAACATTTCTTACAGAAAGTTCAGGTCAAGATTGTTCTTATTCGATCAGACAACTCAACAGTAGTGACTTACATAAACCGCCAGGGCGGAACGAAGTCACCCAGTCTCTGTATGATGACATGGAAACTGCTTTGTTGGTGCCTGAATCACAGGATTACCTTGAAAGCAGTTCATATTCCGGGAAGGCTAAATCTGCTAGCAGACTCATTGAGCCGAAGGATGAGTGTTTTACCCACGGAATGGCAACTAAATCAATGTGTGGCGGATCATCTGTTCGACCATTGGGGGAAGCCCAACATCGATTTGTTCGCAACGAAGAAGAATGCGAAGATGACGACGTACGTCTCTCCGATTCCAGACCCAAGCGCTTTCGCAACAGATGCGTTAGCTATCAGCTGGGCGGGAATGTATGCATACGCATTCCCTCCAGCAATCCTGATTCCAAAGGTGCTTCAGAAAATCAGGCAGCAGGAGTGCCAAGTGCTTCTGATCGCCCCGGATTGGCCAAGCCGATCGTGGTATACGGATCTGCTGGACCTTCTGGTCTGCAATCCGGTTCCTCTGCCTCTGATGGACGACCTTATCTTCCAGGGCAAGGCCCTTCACGACAATCCGTCAATGTTCCAATTGACTGCGTGGATGTTGTCAAGGAATCTAGAATTAAGGAGGGCTTTTCTGAGCAAGTGGCCATGTTTATGGCCAAAGCCAGGAGGGGGTCAACCTCCAGAGCATATAACTATAAAATCAACAGATTTGCAGAGTGGTGCTCAAAAAGATGTATTGATCCAATGGATTCATCTATTCAGGTAGTAGCTGATTTCCTCTGTCACCTATATGATGCCTATAGCCTCAAGCCTAACTCTATTGCTGGTTATAAGTCAGCTTTAATGACTGTTATCCCTTGCTTGGCTAATAGGGGGAGTGATGAAGTAAGTACATTAAATGTATTAATTAAAGGCATGGGCAATCTAAGACCAAGGAATCCACCACTGATTCCAGCTTGGAGTTTATCTCTGGTGCTTCATTTACTAGCAGATAAGCCTTTTGAACCACTTAGTTCCATTTCTATGAAAATGTTGACTCTTAAAACTGTATTTTTAATTGCTGCGGCCTCGGCTAGGCGTAGGAGTGAGATTCACGCCTTATCAGCCGAGGATGACCGTTTTGTGGTTACAGGGGAAGGCCTTAAGCTTCTACCTAGTAGGATTAATTTCTTGGCTAAGAATCAGTCATTGAAATATCCAGGTCAACCTATTTTTTGCCAGCTTTAACTAGATATGATCCTAATTCTAAAGCATGGTGCCCCGTCGGCGTACCGGTCAGTCAGCGTTATGGTTGTCATATATTGAACCCCATGGCAGGGCGTCTAAGGACACCATTTCCAGGTGGATTGTAGAATGTATTCAGTTTTGTCACAAATCCGCGACCGGGAGACAGGTTGATGTGGCCAAGGCTCACAGTGTCCGTGGCGTCGTGGCATCCACTGCCCTGTTTAGTGGGGTCCCTGTGGATGACATTATGTCCGTGGCTCAGTGGCACTGTGAGTCAAGTTTTACAGACCATTACCTCCATGACACCTCTAATCCTCTCGCCATGTCGATTTTGAAACAATAATCGCCTGTATGTTTTATGAGGAGCGTTTCCTCGTTGCTTATATATTTCGCAATTAAGTAATGGTAACAACCACTTGTCGGGACTGCATCAGGTTTCACTACGGGGGACATAATGACAGCTTCCAAGTTCAACAAGGTCAGTCTTGTTTATGTGTTGTTCATTGTTAATTGTATTGTCACGTTACCCATTTTTATTAATATGGTGATGGTTTGTGTGGGATGTGGTTCATAGAGAGTATACGAAAATGGAGCCTTTTCGTATCTGTCCTGTAGTACGTGGCACTAGTACGTAGAGAGCGTATAGGACATTGAGGTCATCTAGTCTTCCTCCCAGGAAGGGGGGGGGGAGCGCATATGACATTCGGTCATCTCTCATGCATCGGTTGTGTTATCCGATGATTTGTAAAATCCTGACTGTGTTCTCACACAGTTTCAGACGGTTTTAAGTGCCTTAAACGCGTGACAGCGTATAGGGAAGAGCTGGTCTTTTGACCTCGCCTCCCTCCCGCCGAATTCACTGTCGAATTCTGGCAATATCAAAAGTATTAGGGAGGTAAGTATACTCTTGATGTGAAATAAACGAAATCAAGGATTTCTTTTTTCACGAGAGAGTTGATACTTACCTCCCTAGATACGGACCCGGCTTCTCCACCCCACAGAGGCTCGGTCTTCAGGCTCTTATTAGTTGCATGTGTGTCAGCCAATAAATTAGTCAGAGGAAGTAGTAGTCGACGCATGCGCGGTGGTGGGGCTGGCATCCGCCGGACTGCCTCTGTCTACCTGCCCAGTAGGGGCACCTAACTGTTTTTAATCTGAGTGTTTTATTGAGTGAACGCCAATATTTAGCAATATCAAAAGTATTAGGGAGGTAAGTATCAACTCTCTCGTGAAAAAAGAAATCCTTGATTTCGTTTATTCCGTTTGTAAATTATCAAAAATGTTTTCTCTTAGCCTGCAAATGGATATTTTTCAAGACCACTGCAAAGGCTGTTCAGGGCTCGAAAATTAGAAAAATATTGTGTTGCCCCCAGGGGCAAGTATGCCATTTAACTTAGGGTGCCCGACTGTACTCCCAGGTTGCCCCATTTCTATAAATTCTGTTGAAAATATGTATTATTAGCTCACCTGGCCTAAAAAGCCAAGTCAGCTTATAACATGGCGACCATCCGTCCGTCCATCATCCGTCAACTTTTCCTTTGAACTACTTCTCAAGAACCACTGGGCCGATTTCAATTATATTTGGCAGGAAGCATCCTTAGGACATATAGATCCAAGTTTGTTCAAATGAAGCCGATCGGCCAATATGGCCGGTGGCCAGCTTGGATTTCGGCCGATTTTAGGAAACGTCTTTGAGAATCTTCTTCTCTGAAACGGCTTGTCGAATCAATTCAAAACTCATGAAACGTCATCATGGGTAAGAGGTAAGCCAAGCTTGTTCAGGAGGACTTGATTCACCAAATGATTCGGTGGCCATCTTGGATGACATAGTTTTCCTGAAAATGACTTCTCCAGAGCCGCTGAAGGGTTCAGGCCATAATTTGGAAGATAGGATTAGGGACTAAGCACCATTAAAGTTTGTTCAAGGGAAGTTGATCCGTCAAAAAACATGGCTGCCGTTGGCCAATCAAAATGTAGCGTGTTTGGCAGCCATATTGGATTATTTTATTTGATGGATTTTGAGGCCAAAATTGGTTCTGTATATGTTTTCCTGCCAAAGGCTCCTTCCCATACTAAAGCAATGGGAAAGTTAAAATGTCTTCTCGAGAACTACTAGGTCGATTTCAGTTATATTTGGCAGCAAGCATCCTTAGGAGTTTGTTCAAATGAACCTGATCGGCCAATTTAGGCAGTGGCCATCTTGGATTTCGGCCGATTTTAGGAAACGTCTTTAAAAATCTTCTTTTCTAAAACCGCTGGGGGAATCGATTCAAAACTCATGAAACATCATCTAGGGCAAGAGTTTAGCCATGTTTGTTCAAGAGGACTTGATTGACCAAATGGTTCGGCGCCATCTTGGATGACCTAGTTTTCCCGAAATCGACTTCTAGAACCACTGAAGTGATCAGGCCGAAATTGTGGAGATATGATTGGAGACTAAGGGCCATTAAAGTTTGTTCAAGGGAAGGTAATCCATAGAAAAAAACATGGCCGCTGTGATCCAATCAAAATGTAGCGTGTTTGACGGCCATATTGAATTTTTTATTTTTATGGATTTTGAGGCCGAAATTGGTTTTATATGTTTGTGTGTATTCTGATTTCATATTTACCATTTTTGAAATTGTCGGATAAACGGTTTGGCAGCCATCTTGGATCTTTTTCTTGCCAAAAACTCCCATACACATGTACTAAAGCAATGGGGAATTTAAAATGTCTTTTCGAGAATCACTGGACTGATTTCAAGTATATTTGGCAGGAAGCATTCTTATGGCATATAGGTCCCTATTTGTTCAAACAAAGCCGATCGGCCAGTTTGGTTGGTGGCCATCTTGGATTTTGGTCAGTTTTTAGAAATGTCTTTAAAAATCTTCCCCGAAACCGCTTGGGGATCAATTCAAGACGCATGAAATATCATCTAGGGCAAGAGCTGCACCAAGTTTTTTTACATCAAGAGTATACTTACCACCCTATTACTTCATGATATTTCCTAAATATCGACCTAGCTTCAATAATACTCAGAATTAAAAAGAAACCGCCCCCACTGGGCAGGTTACACAACTGACAGACCAGCGGATGTACAGCCCAACCTCGCACATGCGCAGGACTGACTCATCCTCTTGTTAAAATATTGACCTGCCATTGCAACACGCTTTTTAGCCTTGCTTTTGCTTTCTTTCTTTTTGAAGCTTTGAGTTGTTTTGCAACTTGTTTGACTGTTTATTAGTATGTCTGATGCTGCCAAGTCGCCGGAGGATGCTCCCGGTCCAAGCCATCAGGTGTACTTTAGTAAATTTATTGCTAAAAAATTTGCGTGTTGACTCGGATGGTATTTCCGGGATTCGCGCTATCTGGTGGATACGTCTTTATTAGGCCAGCTCTTTTATGGGGAGGCCTATATATTAGCTAACGTATGTTGTGCTTTATTTTTCAGACACAGCTGATATTTGAAGGGTATCCTTTTATTTAAACAATATTTATACTTGGTTTCTGGGTCCTTCTATTTTATTATGAGTTTGCTGAGGGAGTTATTACCATAAGAAGTAATTTCTCCGCATTCTCCCCCAACCACAGGGTTTTTGGACTCAGGATCAGGTATTCCTGTGTTGTTTATCAGATTTCACTCGTCCTCAGAAGTCATCTTATGAGGTTATTTAGGAGAGAAAAAATTTCAGTCATTTTATTTCTAAATATTTTAGAAGTTTTTTGACTGAGTGTTGAGTTATTTATCTCTCTTGATGGTTTGCATAGGTTCATTGTGTTTATAAAGTTCAAATACTAATGAATCTGTGTTTTGAGCTGTGATGTCTAAAAAATTCGCCTCTCAAGTATTCAAGTTCAAATTCTTATGTCTCCCTTGTCTTCTTAAAGAAGTATAACATGGTTTTAGGATTTGTTTACTTTTTGTCAGGCCTATAGTTTTTTCTATGGGCCTGGCTTATCTTTCATTTGATGGTCAAATGTTTTCGTTATGGATCTTATTAGCCTTCTGCAATTGGTTTTTTGGTTCGTCATAACTAAAAATAATTGTTTCCGTTTGTGTCTTTTCAGAGGATTATTGAGAACAAATGCCCTTCCTGCCACCGTTTTGTGAAGGCACGCTTTTTCCCTCATGACTGCACTAGGTGCAGTACGTGTGGGCCTCTTCTAAATTGCCATGTGTGGAGTCGTGGCCGGTGGAGGTTTTAACTGATTTTTTAAATCAGCAGGTAAAGGACCGGGCGACAGACGAGAAGAGGCATCTGGAAAAGGAGTGTGGTAAGAAGAGGAAGGCGTCCATGCCAGACATGGAGGCCTTCCGTCTTGAAATGATGGGAGAAATGAAGAAGACGATCACTGATCTTGTCCCGGAGTTGCTTCGCAGCTTGCTTCCCGGGTCAAGTTCGTCATTGTCTTCTTCATTTGCTCCGGGACAGAGTGTTCCCGTCTCTGGGTCTGGTTCTCTTAGCAAAGCAGTTTTCATTATGTACCCAGAGACGGCTCCTGTTGGTCCGGCGCTGAGGCTTGCCTCGCCTGTGGACCCGGGAGCGAAAGCCATGGCCTTGGGCGCTCGCTTATCGAGTGCTTTAGAGCAGCCTAAGGCTAAGGGTATCAGCGCCCCACGCGATATCCCTCCTGCCCAGGCCGAGCTTGATCCCCTTTCAAGCTTGGCGTATAAACTTTCTGGGCAGGAAGAAGAGGACACTGTTATGGCCTACCGATGAGCCGATGGCCGTCCATACCGTATCCCTCGGCTTGCAGAGAGTTACCATGAGGAAGGCCTGGACTGTGACGTCATGTTTTTAGCCTCTCCCTTGCGGGTCCGTATGGCTTCCCTGGCTTTCCAGGAGTATCTTCATCTCCGGCCATTACTCCACCAGTGAATGTGGTTGAGGACGACGATGGCCCTAGGCTCGTCGAACATTCACAGGTGGCCACCGAGGAAGACTGGCTGGATGCTTGCCAATGGCTGGTGAACATCAAGCCAGAACTCCAGGTGGATCCACCAGCTTCCCAGCGGGACCAGCGCCCGTGGTTGGGAGGGAAACCGGTGATGAGCACCATGCCATCTCTGCCGTATGCGGAGAATATCGTTGATATGTTCGCTGCAGCAGAGACGTCCATTCTGCCGAAAGGACGCCTTGCGAAGGCCCCTCGCGAGGTGGTACGGCGCTGCGTATAAGTTCTGATCTATATCAGAAGTATGGCGTCGTTCCAAAGCCTTGCACGGATGACCGTGCGGCTTTGGGCAAAGACACGCAGCCTGGGTCCCAGTCTGACACGGGGCCCTTGTGCGCTAGCGCTGCGGGACACGGAGGAAAGTACGAGAGGAGCCATCTTGGCTTTCTCGCACGTTTCCCAGCTGCTACAGGGGGTAGTAGCAGCATCCGTGGCCCGCCAAACTTCTCCTCTTGCAGTCCAGAGAGCCATCCAGGATGGCATTAACCTGGCTCTGGACTGCATGACGAGATCCGTAACCAGGAGTTTACTGGTGAGGCGCACATTTGCCCTTGACAATTTGTGCCCCTCGCAGGACCTGTACAATCGGCTTCTTCGGACGCCGATGGCAGGTCCAGGGTTGTTTGGAGGTGAAGGATGTCTGCACTTTCAACAAACCGTAAACCTGGTGAACAACCAGAGGGCGCTGCGAGAGCAGTTTGAAGTGCTCCGCAGGGAGCATGTTCGAGCAGCGTCCCCTGCCTTCCACCCTCAGTAGGCTAGACGTGGTGGTGGCCTTGTCAGAGGCCAACCACCTACGCAGCATCGGCCATGGCAATGACAGGGTAAGCCAGCCGAGGTGCATGTGACGCTGGTAGAGGAGCACGGGGTTCTGGTCGTGGGAGCCGAACCTGATGGGTCGCCTCTCAAAAAGACCACACCAGTGCTGCTAGGACAGCCACCAGAGACAGTTCTTCTCTTGCACTTCTCGGGTTCACCTCAGTCCTTAGGTGCACCCGTGGAAGGCCGTCTGGCCTTTCACATGCAAGAGTGGGAGAGGGTTACTCTGGACCGCTCAGTCTTGCGATGGCTTTCAGTCGGTTACCATCCCGACTGGATTTCAAATCAGCCATCGCGCCTGTCTCTGGTTCCGATCTGGACTCAAAATCCAAGAGATCCAGATCAACGGTTGTGTATAGAGGAAGAAATTCAATCCCTCATACTAAAACACGCTATTCAACCGGCACAAAAATGTCCAGGTTATTATTCAACCGTGTTCCTAGTGACAAAAAGCAGTGGAGGGTGGAGACCACTTCTCAACCTCAAACCGCTCAACAGGTTTATCCTCACACCAAGTTTCAAAATGGGAACGGTGTTAGCAGGATTGAGGAAGGGAATGTGGACAGCATCAATAGATCTAAAAGATGCCTATTTTCACATCCCCATTGCGAAGAGCTTTCGTCGGTTCCTGAGATTTGCATTTCAGGGCCGCCAATGGGAATTCAGTGTTCTCCTATTTGGTATATCGACGGCTCCTCGGGTTTCACTCGAGTGGTCCAAGCTATGATGTCATACCTCCGCAGGAGAGACATAGCAATCCACACGTACATAAACGACTGGCTGTTAAAGGCACACACTCAAAAAAGTCTATCAGCAAATCTGGAGATAGTTTTGAAAACTCTTACAGATCTAGGCTGGATAATCAACTTTCAAAAGTCAGAGCTGACACCATCCCAAAAGTTTGTTTACCTGGGCATGTTCTTCGATCTAGAGATAGGATATGTTTATCCATCTCAAGAGAGAGTAGAAACACTCATCTCAGTCATACAGTCAGTGTGCAACAGTCGTCATGTGATGACACAGGTCTACTTGAGAATGTTGGGGTTGATGGTTTCTTTGGAACCAGTCATTCCTCAGGCAGCCTTACGCCGGCGGCCGATCCAGTTATTTCTCATGACATAGTGGACCCAGAGTATGGGTTTCCTGGACTCAAAAGTGTCAGTGTTGGAACCTCTTATTCACCGCCTTCAATGGTGGGTGAAGAGAGAAAATCTCCTGGCAGGGGTGACGTTGTCACCTCCCCACCCTCAGTTAACAATGTGTACAGATGCATCAATGGAGGGATGGGGAGCTTGCCTGGAAGAAAACAAAGTATCAGGGCTTTGGAATCTGGATCAGTCAAGAGAACATATCAATCTGCTGGAAATGCGAGCAGTGGTCTTAGCCATAGAACACTTCCTAGAGAAGCAAGAGTGTTCTGGTTCGATCAGAATACAACAGTAGTGACTTACATAAACCGCCAGGGCGGAACGAAGTCGCCCAGTCTCTGTATGATGACGTGGAAACTGCTTTGCTGGTGCCTAGATCATGGGATTTCCCTGAAAGCAGTTCATATTCCGGGAAGGCTAAATCTATTAGCAGACTCATTGAGCCGAAGAATGAGCATTCTTCCCACGGAACGGCAACTAAATCAATGTGTGGCGGATCGCCTGTTCAACCACTGGGGCAAGCCCAACATAGATTTATTCGCAACGAACAAGAATGCGAAGATGACGACGTGCGTTTCTCCGGTTCCAGATCCGAAGCGCTATCACAATAGATGCGTTAGCCATCAGTTGGGGGGGGGGGGGGGAGGAATGTATGCATATGCATTCCCGCCAGCAATCCTGATTCCCAAAGTTCTCCAGAAAATCAGGCAGCAAGAATGCCAAGTGCTTCTGATCGCCCCAAATTGGCCAAGCCGATCATGGTATACGGATCTGCTGGACCTTCTGGTCTGCAATCCTGTTCCTCTGCCTCTGATGGACAACATAATCTTCCAGGGCAAGGCCTTGCACAACAACCAGTCAATGTTCCAATTGACTGCGTGGATGTTGTCAAGGAATCAGCAGTTACGGAGCGTTTTTCTGAGCAAGCAGCCATGTTTATGGCCAAAGCCAGGAGGGGGTCAACCTCCAGAGCATATAACTATAAAATCAACAGATTTGCAGAGTGGTGCTCAAAAAGATGTATTGATCCAATGGATTCATCTATTCAGGTAGTAGCTGATTTCCTCTGTCACCTATATGATGCCTATAGCCTCAAGCCTAACTCTATTGCTGGTTATAAGTCAGCTTTAATGACTGTTATCCCTTGCTTGGCTAATAGGGGGAGTGATGAAGTAAGTACATTAAATGTATTAATTAAAGGCATGGGCAATCTAAGACCAAGGAATCCACCACTGATTCCAGCTTGGAGTTTATCTCTGGTGCTTCATTTACTAGCAGATAAGCCTTTTGAACCACTTAGTTCCATTTCTATGAAAATGTTGACTCTTAAAACTGTATTTTTAATTGCTGCGGCCTCGGCTAGGCGTAGGAGTGAGATTCACGCCTTATCAGCCGAGGATGACCGTTTTGTGGTTACAGGGGAAGGCCTTAAGCTTCTACCTAGTAGGATTAATTTCTTGGCTAAGAATCAGTCATTGAAATATCCAGGTCAACCTATTTTTTGCCAGCTTTAACTAGATATGATCCTAATTCTAAAGCATGGTGCCCCGTCGGCGTACCGGTCAGTCAGCGTTATGGTTGTCATATATTGAACCCCATGGCAGGGCGTCTAAGGACACCATTTCCAGGTGGATTGTAGAATGTATTCAGTTTTGTCACAAATCCGCGACCGGGAGACAGGTTGATGTGGCCAAGGCTCACAGTGTCCGTGGCGTCGTGGCATCCACTGCCCTGTTTAGTGGGGTCCCTGTGGATGACATTATGTCCGTGGCTCAGTGGCACTGTGAGTCAAGTTTTACAGACCATTACCTCCATGACACCTCTAATCCTCTCGCCATGTCGATTTTGAAACAATAATCGCCTGTATGTTTTATGAGGAGCGTTTCCTCGTTGCTTATATATTTCGCAATTAAGTAATGGTAACAACCACTTGTCGGGACTGCATCAGGTTTCACTACGGGGGACATAATGACAGCTTCCAAGTTCAACAAGGTCAGTCTTGTTTATGTGTTGTTCATTGTTAATTGTATTGTCACGTTACCCATTTTTATTAATATGGTGATGGTTTGTGTGGGATGTGGTTCATAGAGAGTATACGAAAATGGAGCCTTTTCGTATCTGTCCTGTAGTACGTGGCACTAGTACGTAGAGAGCGTATAGGACATTGAGGTCATCTAGTCTTCCTCCCAGGAAGGGGGGGGGGGAGCGCATATGACATTCGGTCATCTCTCATGCATCGGTTGTGTTATCCGATGATTTGTAAAATCCTGACTGTGTTCTCACACAGTTTCAGACGGTTTTAAGTGCCTTAAACGCGTGACAGCGTATAGGGAAGAGCTGGTCTTTTGACCTCGCCTCCCTCCCGCCGAATTCACTGTCGAATTCTGGCAATATCAAAAGTATTAGGGAGGTAAGTATACTCTTGATGTGAAATAAACGAAATCAAGGATTTCTTTTTTCACGAGAGAGTTGATACTTACCTCCCTAGATACGGACCCGGCTTCTCCACCCCACAGAGGCTCGGTCTTCAGGCTCTTATTAGTTGCATGTGTGTCAGCCAATAAATTAGTCAGAGGAAGTAGTAGTCGACGCATGCGCGGTGGTGGGGCTGGCATCCGCCGGACTGCCTCTGTCTACCTGCCCAGTAGGGGCACCTAACTGTTTTTAATCTGAGTGTTTTATTGAGTGAACGCCAATATTTAGCAATATCAAAAGTATTAGGGAGGTAAGTATCAACTCTCTCGTGAAAAAAGAAATCCTTGATTTCGTTTATTCCGTTTGTAAATTATCAAAAATGTTTTCTCTTAGCCTGCAAATGGATATTTTTCAAGACCACTGCAAAGGCTGTTCAGGGCTCGAAAATTAGAAAAATATTGTGTTGCCCCCAGGGGCAAGTATGCCATTTAACTTAGGGTGCCCGACTGTACTCCCAGGTTGCCCCATTTCTATAAATTCTGTTGAAAATATGTATTATTAGCTCACCTGGCCTAAAAAGCCAAGTCAGCTTATAACATGGCGACCATCCGTCCGTCCATCATCCGTCAACTTTTCCTTTGAACTACTTCTCAAGAACCACTGGGCCGATTTCAATTATATTTGGCAGGAAGCATCCTTAGGACATATAGATCCAAGTTTGTTCAAATGAAGCCGATCGGCCAATATGGCCGGTGGCCAGCTTGGATTTCGGCCGATTTTAGGAAACGTCTTTGAGAATCTTCTTCTCTGAAACGGCTTGTCGAATCAATTCAAAACTCATGAAACGTCATCATGGGTAAGAGGTAAGCCAAGCTTGTTCAGGAGGACTTGATTCACCAAATGATTCGGTGGCCATCTTGGATGACATAGTTTTCCTGAAAATGACTTCTCCAGAGCCGCTGAAGGGTTCAGGCCATAATTTGGAAGATAGGATTAGGGACTAAGCACCATTAAAGTTTGTTCAAGGGAAGTTGATCCGTCAAAAAACATGGCTGCCGTTGGCCAATCAAAATGTAGCGTGTTTGGCAGCCATATTGGATTATTTTATTTGATGGATTTTGAGGCCAAAATTGGTTCTGTATATGTTTTCCTGCCAAAGGCTCCTTCCCATACTAAAGCAATGGGAAAGTTAAAATGTCTTCTCGAGAACTACTAGGTCGATTTCAGTTATATTTGGCAGCAAGCATCCTTAGGAGTTTGTTCAAATGAACCTGATCGGCCAATTTAGGCAGTGGCCATCTTGGATTTCGGCCGATTTTAGGAAACGTCTTTAAAAATCTTCTTTTCTAAAACCGCTGGGGGAATCGATTCAAAACTCATGAAACATCATCTAGGGCAAGAGTTTAGCCATGTTTGTTCAAGAGGACTTGATTGACCAAATGGTTCGGCGCCATCTTGGATGACCTAGTTTTCCCGAAATCGACTTCTAGAACCACTGAAGTGATCAGGCCGAAATTGTGGAGATATGATTGGAGACTAAGGGCCATTAAAGTTTGTTCAAGGGAAGGTAATCCATAGAAAAAAACATGGCCGCTGTGATCCAATCAAAATGTAGCGTGTTTGACGGCCATATTGAATTTTTTATTTTTATGGATTTTGAGGCCGAAATTGGTTTTATATGTTTGTGTGTATTCTGATTTCATATTTACCATTTTTGAAATTGTCGGATAAACGGTTTGGCAGCCATCTTGGATCTTTTTCTTGCCAAAAACTCCCATACACATGTACTAAAGCAATGGGGAATTTAAAATGTCTTTTCGAGAATCACTGGACTGATTTCAAGTATATTTGGCAGGAAGCATTCTTATGGCATATAGGTCCCTATTTGTTCAAACAAAGCCGATCGGCCAGTTTGGTTGGTGGCCATCTTGGATTTTGGTCAGTTTTTAGAAATGTCTTTAAAAATCTTCCCCGAAACCGCTTGGGGATCAATTCAAGACGCATGAAATATCATCTAGGGCAAGAGCTGCACCAAGTTTTTTTACATCAAGAGTATACTTACCACCCTATTACTTCATGATATTTCCTAAATATCGACCTAGCTTCAATAATACTCAGAATTAAAAAGAAACCGCCCCCACTGGGCAGGTTACACAACTGACAGACCAGCGGATGTACAGCCCAACCTCGCACATGCGCAGGACTGACTCATCCTCTTGTTAAAATATTGACCTGCCATTGCAACACGCTTTTTAGCCTTGCTTTTGCTTTCTTTCTTTTTGAAGCTTTGAGTTGTTTTGCAACTTGTTTGACTGTTTATTAGTATGTCTGATGCTGCCAAGTCGCCGGAGGATGCTCCCGGTCCAAGCCATCAGGTGTACTTTAGTAAATTTATTGCTAAAAAATTTGCGTGTTGACTCGGATGGTATTTCCGGGATTCGCGCTATCTGGTGGATACGTCTTTATTAGGCCAGCTCTTTTATGGGGAGGCCTATATATTAGCTAACGTATGTTGTGCTTTATTTTTCAGACACAGCTGATATTTGAAGGGTATCCTTTTATTTAAACAATATTTATACTTGGTTTCTGGGTCCTTCTATTTTATTATGAGTTTGCTGAGGGAGTTATTACCATAAGAAGTAATTTCTCCGCATTCTCCCCCAACCACAGGGTTTTTGGACTCAGGATCAGGTATTCCTGTGTTGTTTATCAGATTTCACTCGTCCTCAGAAGTCATCTTATGAGGTTATTTAGGAGAGAAAAAATTTCAGTCATTTTATTTCTAAATATTTTAGAAGTTTTTTGACTGAGTGTTGAGTTATTTATCTCTCTTGATGGTTTGCATAGGTTCATTGTGTTTATAAAGTTCAAATACTAATGAATCTGTGTTTTGAGCTGTGATGTCTAAAAAATTCGCCTCTCAAGTATTCAAGTTCAAATTCTTATGTCTCCCTTGTCTTCTTAAAGAAGTATAACATGGTTTTAGGATTTGTTTACTTTTTGTCAGGCCTATAGTTTTTTCTATGGGCCTGGCTTATCTTTCATTTGATGGTCAAATGTTTTCGTTATGGATCTTATTAGCCTTCTGCAATTGGTTTTTTGGTTCGTCATAACTAAAAATAATTGTTTCCGTTTGTGTCTTTTCAGAGGATTATTGAGAACAAATGCCCTTCCTGCCACCGTTTTGTGAAGGCACGCTTTTTCCCTCATGACTGCACTAGGTGCAGTACGTGTGGGCCTCTTCTAAATTGCCATGTGTGGAGTCGTGGCCGGTGGAGGTTTTAACTGATTTTTTAAATCAGCAGGTAAAGGACCGGGCGACAGACGAGAAGAGGCATCTGGAAAAGGAGTGTGGTAAGAAGAGGAAGGCGTCCATGCCAGACATGGAGGCCTTCCGTCTTGAAATGATGGGAGAAATGAAGAAGACGATCACTGATCTTGTCCCGGAGTTGCTTCGCAGCTTGCTTCCCGGGTCAAGTTCGTCATTGTCTTCTTCATTTGCTCCGGGACAGAGTGTTCCCGTCTCTGGGTCTGGTTCTCTTAGCAAAGCAGTTTTCATTATGTACCCAGAGACGGCTCCTGTTGGTCCGGCGCTGAGGCTTGCCTCGCCTGTGGACCCGGGAGCGAAAGCCATGGCCTTGGGCGCTCGCTTATCGAGTGCTTTAGAGCAGCCTAAGGCTAAGGGTATCAGCGCCGCACGCGATATCCCTCCTGCCCAGGCCGAGCTTGATCCCCTTTCAAGCTTGGCGTATAAACTTTCTGGGCAGGAAGAAGAGGACACTGTTATGGCCTACCGATGAGCCGATGGCCGTCCATACCGTATCCCTCGGCTTGCAGAGAGTTACCATGAGGAAGGCCTGGACTGTGACGTCATGTTTTTAGCCTCTCCCTTGCGGGTCCGTATGGCTTCCCTGGCTTTCCAGGAGTATCTTCATCTCCGGCCATTACTCCACCAGTGAATGTGGTTGAGGACGACGATGGCCCTAGGCTCGTCGAAC
Source organism: Chaetoderma sp. LZ-2023a (assembly GCA_034401795.1). Lineage (NCBI taxonomy): Eukaryota > Metazoa > Mollusca > Caudofoveata > Chaetodermatida > Chaetodermatidae > Chaetoderma > Chaetoderma sp. LZ-2023a. Next base: position 71,574 of record JAVVLW010004157.1, on the reverse strand, counting down.
ATTCACAGGTGGCCACCGAGGAAGACTGGCTGGATGCTTGCCAATGGCTGGTGAACATCAAGCCAGAACTCCAGGTGGATCCACCAGCTTCCCAGCGGGACCAGCGCCCGTGGTTGGGAGGGAAACCGGTGATGAGCACCATGCCATCTCTGCCGTATGCGGAGAATATCGTTGATATGTTCGCTGCAGCAGAGACGTCCATTCTGCCGAAAGGACGCCTTGCGAAGGCCCCTCGCGAGGTGGTACGGCGCTGCGTATAAGTTCTGATCTATATCAGAAGTATGGCGTCGTTCCAAAGCCTTGCACGGATGACCGTGCGGCTTTGGGCAAAGACACGCAGCCTGGGTCCCAGTCTGACACGGGGCCCTTGTGCGCTAGCGCTGCGGGACACGGAGGAAAGTACGAGAGGAGCCATCTTGGCTTTCTCGCACGTTTCCCAGCTGCTACAGGGGGTAGTAGCAGCATCCGTGGCCCGCCAAACTTCTCCTCTTGCAGTCCAGAGAGCCATCCAGGATGGCATTAACCTGGCTCTGGACTGCATGACGAGATCCGTAACCAGGAGTTTACTGGTGAGGCGCACATTTGCCCTTGACAATTTGTGCCCCTCGCAGGACCTGTACAATCGGCTTCTTCGGACGCCGATGGCAGGTCCAGGGTTGTTTGGAGGTGAAGGATGTCTGCACTTTCAACAAACCGTAAACCTGGTGAACAACCAGAGGGCGCTGCGAGAGCAGTTTGAAGTGCTCCGCAGGGAGCATGTTCGAGCAGCGTCCCCTGCCTTCCACCCTCAGTAGGCTAGACGTGGTGGTGGCCTTGTCAGAGGCCAACCACCTACGCAGCATCGGCCATGGCAATGACAGGGTAAGCCAGCCGAGGTGCATGTGACGCTGGTAGAGGAGCACGGGGTTCTGGTCGTGGGAGCCGAACCTGATGGGTCGCCTCTCAAAAAGACCACACCAGTGCTGCTAGGACAGCCACCAGAGACAGTTCTTCTCTTGCACTTCTCGGGTTCACCTCAGTCCTTAGGTGCACCCGTGGAAGGCCGTCTGGCCTTTCACATGCAAGAGTGGGAGAGGGTTACTCTGGACCGCTCAGTCTTGCGATGGCTTTCAGTCGGTTACCATCCCGACTGGATTTCAAATCAGCCATCGCGCCTGTCTCTGGTTCCGATCTGGACTCAAAATCCAAGAGATCCAGATCAACGGTTGTGTATAGAGGAAGAAATTCAATCCCTCATACTAAAACACGCTATTCAACCGGCACAAAAATGTCCAGGTTATTATTCAACCGTGTTCCTAGTGACAAAAAGCAGTGGAGGGTGGAGACCACTTCTCAACCTCAAACCGCTCAACAGGTTTATCCTCACACCAAGTTTCAAAATGGGAACGGTGTTAGCAGGATTGAGGAAGGGAATGTGGACAGCATCAATAGATCTAAAAGATGCCTATTTTCACATCCCCATTGCGAAGAGCTTTCGTCGGTTCCTGAGATTTGCATTTCAGGGCCGCCAATGGGAATTCAGTGTTCTCCTATTTGGTATATCGACGGCTCCTCGGGTTTCACTCGAGTGGTCCAAGCTATGATGTCATACCTCCGCAGGAGAGACATAGCAATCCACACGTACATAAACGACTGGCTGTTAAAGGCACACACTCAAAAAAGTCTATCAGCAAATCTGGAGATAGTTTTGAAAACTCTTACAGATCTAGGCTGGATAATCAACTTTCAAAAGTCAGAGCTGACACCATCCCAAAAGTTTGTTTACCTGGGCATGTTCTTCGATCTAGAGATAGGATATGTTTATCCATCTCAAGAGAGAGTAGAAACACTCATCTCAGTCATACAGTCAGTGTGCAACAGTCGTCATGTGATGACACAGGTCTACTTGAGAATGTTGGGGTTGATGGTTTCTTTGGAACCAGTCATTCCTCAGGCAGCCTTACGCCGGCGGCCGATCCAGTTATTTCTCATGACATAGTGGACCCAGAGTATGGGTTTCCTGGACTCAAAAGTGTCAGTGTTGGAACCTCTTATTCACCGCCTTCAATGGTGGGTGAAGAGAGAAAATCTCCTGGCAGGGGTGACGTTGTCACCTCCCCACCCTCAGTTAACAATGTGTACAGATGCATCAATGGAGGGATGGGGAGCTTGCCTGGAAGAAAACAAAGTATCAGGGCTTTGGAATCTGGATCAGTCAAGAGAACATATCAATCTGCTGGAAATGCGAGCAGTGGTCTTAGCCATAGAACACTTCCTAGAGAAGCAAGAGTGTTCTGGTTCGATCAGAATACAACAGTAGTGACTTACATAAACCGCCAGGGCGGAACGAAGTCGCCCAGTCTCTGTATGATGACGTGGAAACTGCTTTGCTGGTGCCTAGATCATGGGATTTCCCTGAAAGCAGTTCATATTCCGGGAAGGCTAAATCTATTAGCAGACTCATTGAGCCGAAGAATGAGCATTCTTCCCACGGAACGGCAACTAAATCAATGTGTGGCGGATCGCCTGTTCAACCACTGGGGCAAGCCCAACATAGATTTATTCGCAACGAACAAGAATGCGAAGATGACGACGTGCGTTTCTCCGGTTCCAGATCCGAAGCGCTATCACAATAGATGCGTTAGCCATCAGTTGGGGGGGGGGGAGGAATGTATGCATATGCATTCCCGCCAGCAATCCTGATTCCCAAAGTTCTCCAGAAAATCAGGCAGCAAGAATGCCAAGTGCTTCTGATCGCCCCAAATTGGCCAAGCCGATCATGGTATACGGATCTGCTGGACCTTCTGGTCTGCAATCCTGTTCCTCTGCCTCTGATGGACAACATAATCTTCCAGGGCAAGGCCTTGCACAACAACCAGTCAATGTTCCAATTGACTGCGTGGATGTTGTCAAGGAATCAGCAGTTACGGAGCGTTTTTCTGAGCAAGCAGCCATGTTTATGGCCAAAGCCAGGAGGGGGTCAACCTCCAGAGCATATAATTATAAAATCAACAGATTTGCTGAATGGTGCTCAAAAAGATGTATTAACCCAATGGAAGCATCTATTCAGGTAGTAGCCGATTTCCTCTGTCTCCTTTTGATGCCTATAGCCTCGAGCCTAACTCTATTGCTGGCTACAAGTCAGCTTTAATGTCAGTTATCCCTTGCTTGGCTATTACGGGAAGTGATGAAGTATGTAATCTAAATACTTTAATCAAAGGCATGGGTAATCTAAGACCGAGGAATCCTTCAGTGATTCCGTCTTGGAGTTTATCGTTAGTACTTCAAGTATTAGCAGATAAACCCTTTGAACCATTAAGCTCCATTTCCATGAAAATGTTGACGCTTAAAACAGTTGTTCTGATTGCTGCAACTTCAGCCAGACGAAGAAGTGAAATACATGCTTTGTCAGCAGAGCCAGACCGTCTTTAAAATATCCTGGTCAGCCTATAGTTTTATCCGCTTTGACTATTTTTGATCGTAATTCAAAGGCTTGGTGTCCAGTCCGTGCATTAACGTGTTATAAACAACATACACAGGAATGGCGGACGGACCCTAGTGCTTTATGGCTATCTTACATTGAACCCCATGGGAGAGCTTCTAAAGATACCATTTCTAGGTGGATTGTGGAATGCATCCAGCATTGCCACAAAGCCGCCACGGGTAAAAAAGTTGACATGGCCAAGGCTCAGTGTCCATGGCGTAGTGACATCCACGGCTCTGTTTAGCGGAGTGCCGGTGGATGACATTATGTCAGTAGCACAATGGCACTGAGTCTAGTTTTACAAATCATTACCTACGTGACACGTCAAATCCACTTGCCTTATCGATTTTACATAAACGTTAAATCTGTATATAAATTTGTAAATATTGTACATAAGGCTGTTGACTCACACTCAGTGCAATTTAGTGGGGGGAATCCCTGCTTTTCTGTACTGTACCTATCATCGCCAGCAGTGATCAAAGGGGAATCTCATCAAAATAGGTTAGTCCTATATATGGTGATGGTTATTTTTTGTCACGTTTTTTTAATTACTTACTAAAATGGTGATGGTTTTGTGTTCTTTGTGGTTCCATCTGAGAGTATACGAAATGAAGCTTTTGTCCGATGTCTTATAGTACTTTAGCATGAGTACATAGAGAGTGTATAGGACATTGAATTCATCGCTCCCTCTTTAAAAGAGGGGGGTGGGGTGGAGCGGATGTGAAACAGTCATTACTCTCTCGACTACTATTCGAATCTCATCGAAACATCACCAGACCAGAAATCACTGTTTAAGGTCATTGATGAACTCCTCCATAGGAAAGCTAAACCCAAATTGCCCACTCATATGGATGCTGTCGAAGTAGCCAATCGGTTCAATACGTTTTTCTCTGAGAAAATTGCTAACATCCGCAATAATCTTGACAATCAAAAGCCAGTAGTTATGGATGACAATGAGGCAATTAATCAACCGCCAATACTCGAAAGCTTTGCACTAGCTACTGAGTCCGAGATCACTAATCTCATTGTGTCATCCCCAAGCAAAACGTGTTCACTAGATCCTATACCAACATCAATAGTAAAGCAACATGTGCACATTCTTACACCAATAATCACTAACATCGTGAATATGTCTTTAACAGACGGTGTTTTCCCATCTATCATGAAGAGTGCCTTAGTTACGCCATTGCTGAAAAAATCTTCACTAGACCCTGAACAATTGAACAATTACCGACCGATTTCGAATTTAACATTTCTGTCTAAGCTCGTTGAAAAGCTTGTGTCTACCAGAATAACTGTGCATATGCAACAGAATAAATTGTCCGAAAAATTCCAGTCCGCATATCGAGAGAACCACGGTACGGAAACTGCCTTGTTACGGGTCCAAAATGATATTCTGAGATCATTAGATAATCATAACGCAGTTTTTCTCGTATTATTAGATCTCTCAGCCGCGTTCGATACAATCGACCACGAGATACTATGTGAACGACTGAGGAATAACATCGGCATCAGCGGTACAGCCTTAGCCTGGATAAAATCATATCTTACGGACAGACATCAATCAGTGTGCATTGACAAATCATTAAGTTCCAGCATTCGGCTAAAGTATGGTGTCCCTCAAGGATCGGTCCTCGGTCCCAGATTCTTTACTGTTTACTCTGCTCCTATAGCAGATATAGTGCGGCGACATAACCTTCAGGTGCATATGTACGCAGATGACACGCAGCTTTATCTAACATTTAAGCCTAACATACCTTGTCAGGAAACATCAGCTCTACAACAGGTCCGAACATGCGTCGCCGATATTAGCCGGTGGATGACCAAGAACAAGCTAAAACTCAATCCAGACAAGACTGAGTTCCTTATCATAGCGACAAATCAACAACGCAGCAAAATCGGCACTACGGAAGTTCAGTTAGTTGACAGCGTGATCCCGGCAACTACATCCGCTAGGAACTTGGGCGTGTATCTAGACCAGGCTATGAATATGGATGCACATGTAAGCTCTGTGTGCAAATCTGCGACTTACCATTTGCGTAACATTAATTCCATCAGAAATGTGCTGACATATCAGACCACAGAGACACTTGTTCACGCGTTTATCACATCACGATTGGACAATGGAAACAGTCTCTTATATGGCATCACCGAAAAATCCCTTGATAAACTGCAATATGTGCAAAATGCTGCGGCTCGTCTGGTAGTCAAGGTCGAAAAGCGTCATCACATAACACCAATTTTGAAAGATCTTCATTGGCTCCCCATCCGGAAACGGATTGAGTTCAAGATTCTGCTCTTGACTTGGAAATGTCTAAACAACAACGCTCCCGACTATTTGCAGGAACTTCTCTTGACATATGATCCATGTCGCAGACTTCGTTCTGTGGATAAGCTATTGCTCCAAATTCCGCGATCGAATTTACGCTCCTGTGGGGACAGAGCCTTCAGTGTTGTGGCTCCGAGACTATGGAACCAGCTACCTGTCCACATCAAATCCATCCAATCAATTAATGATTTCAAACAAAAATTAAAAACACATCTCTTCACAAGCGCCTTTGAAAATTGACATTGACACATGGCGCTTTACAAATGCTGTATTATTATCTGTATTATTATTAACATCGGTTGTGTTATCCGATGTCCAAATCATTTCCTGATTGTGTTTACATACGCAATTTCAGATGTTTGTTGTGCTCTAAAAGCAAAAGCTTGCTCTTCCAGGGATGAGCCGGTCTTCTGACCTTCGCCTCCCTTCTGCCGAATTCTCTTACAAATTCTGGCTATATCATGAAGTATCAGGGTGGTAAGTATACTCTTGATGTGAAATAAACAAAATCACGGATTTCTTTTTTCATGAGAGAGTTGATACTTACCACCCTGATACGATCCCTGCCTCTCCGCCCCACAGGAGGCTCGGTCTATCGGCGTTTTATGTTGCTATTAGGTCAGCCAATATTTTGGAATAGAATGAGTCAGCCCTGCGCATGTGCGAGTTTGGGCTGCACATCCGCTGGTCTGTCAGTTGTGTAACCTACTCAGTGGGGGCGGTTTCTTTTTAATTCTGAGTATTATTGAAGCTAGGTCGATATCTAGGAAATATCATGAAGTGTCAGGGTGGTAAGTATCAACTCTCTCGTGAAAAAATAAATCCGTGATTTCGTTTAGTTCAAGGGAACTTGATTGGCCAAATGGTTTGACGGTCATCTTGGATAATATATTTTTTGCCAAAGCAACTCCAGAACTTCTGAACGGATTGGGCCGCAATTTGGGAGATAAGTGCCATTGAAGTTTGTTCAAGGGAAGGAGCTACGTCAGAAACATGGCCGCAGTGGACAAATCAAAATGTAGCGTGTTTGGCGGCCATATTGGACTTGCAAAAATGTCCACAAACTCATTTAAAAGACTACTAAACCACCCACCAACAATTTTGATAAACTGCACTATAGGACGAGTATGCCGCTACTATCGTAGCTACTCAAAGCTACCATGTTATCAATCTAAAAATAGAGGCGTGGCTTCTACGAGAACACACCTCGAATGTATTGACCGGCCATCTTATTACGTCATGTCAGCGACTAGACTGTTACACAGACTCCACTTTGGCGACCAGACATATCGGGACCCAGTCCATCTCCATAGCGGACTGTAAAAGGAACACTATTGATCGTGTTGATTTTGGTATCATCTTAACCTCTGTATTACTAGCTTAATATGAGGTGTTCAGTTTATTTTGTCACAAGATTGCACGATTTCTTTCTGCACACTTTTGGTCAATTGTCTCATTCACAATACCTTTTTACAAAGCCCACAGGCTTACCGACATGCTAGTTTAGTTTGTTAAAGGTTTTCAACATGCCAAGACATAAAATAAGCAAGAGAGCGGAGGGTATAATTCTCCATCTTTTGATGAGGGGAATGACGCCGTCACTGATCAGAAATGAACTTTTGCAAGAAAATGTCAGTGTCAGAGCACCATTTATCGCGTAAAGAATAACATCGAAAAAGAACGACAATTGACGAATCTAACACATGGAAAATCTGCTACGTTGAAAATCAGAAGAAGACGAACTGTAGTATCAAAATAAGTGATAGACAAAGTGAAGAAAATGATAGCAAGAATTAACTCACCGACACAACGTGAGATGAGCAATCTATTAGGAATTAGTTTGGGATCCGTAAATAACACCATAAGCAGTGTTATCAAGGCAAAACTTAGAAAAAAATGTTTGGTTCATAATCTATCCCTAGAGCAGGTTGAAAAGAGGAGGAAGAGGAGCTGGAGATTGTACCTGAAGCTGTGTGTGGGGAAGTGGAAAAACTTTGTCACCACAGATGAGGCTATGTTTTATCTAGGTGGAAGCTACGGAAAACGGCGAGTCTGTTATGTTAGGAAAGGACAAATTGATATGGATAAGTTGAAGTTTGTTAAACGTGACAGTTTCGCGCCTGGTTTCATGGTATGGGCAGGCGTTAGTTATTACGGAAAGACCAGTCTTAAATTCATTGATCGGAATGTGAAAATCAATGCTGATTATTCCATCAAACATGTTTTGATACCCTTTTTGAAACATGATGTTCCCAAATTATTCCCAGGGAACAAACAGAAGGACATGGTTTTTCACCAAGATAGTGCCTCCTCTCATACTGCACGAAAGAGCTTAACATACTTAAAGCAGAACAATGTTAAATTCATTAGCCCTGAAGAATGGATGCCGAAGTCGCTGGATGCTGCCTCTATGGACTTTAGTATCTGGGGGATTGTCAAGCGCCGTCTACAGAAGCGGAAAGTTACAAGTCTTAACAGGCTAAAACGTGCTCTCAAAACCGAATGGAAGGCAAACTGTGATCAATAAAGCCCTTTCTTCTTGGCCTAAGCACTGTAGACTGATATATCATGCTCATGGGTCTGAAATTGAACATCTTCTGCAATGAAATTATTTTGTGATAAATTATTGTTGATTAAATACTTATTTGAAATTTGTGACAAAATAAACTGAACACCTCTCGTACAGACATTAAAATTGATCCACCCAGTGGTTCATGTGATATCAATATCCACGCAACGTCGGCAAATTCTTGACCTCATTTTGTGTGCGACAGATTTGAATTTTATGACAAATTCAGAGGGACTATTTTTACCTCACCTGGCCTGAAAAGCCAAGCGAGCTTGCGCCATGGCAACCATCCATCGTGTGTCTGTCCATCGTCCGTCCATCCATCCGTCAACTTTTCCTTTAAACGACCTTTTCTCAAGAACCTCTTGGGCCGATTTCAATTATATTTGGCAGGACGCATCCTTAGGGCATAGGGATCCAAATTTGTTCAAATCGAGCCAAACGGCCCATTTGACCGGTGACCATCTTGGATTTTGGCCGATTTTAGGAAACGTCTTTAAAACTCTTCTTCTCCGAAACCACTTGAGGAATCGATTCAAAACTCATGAAACATCATCTAGGGAAAGAGGTAAGCCAAGTTTGTTCAAGAAGACTTGATTGACCAAATGGTTCGATGGCCATCTTTGATGACCTAGTTTTCCCGAAAACGACTTCTCCAAACCTGCTGAAGGGATCAGGCCAAAATTTGGGAGATATGATCAGGGACTAAGGGCCATTAAAGGTTGTTCAAGGGAAGTTGATCCGTCCAAAAACATGGTGCCATAGGCCAATCAAAATGTAGCGTGTTTGGCGGCCATATTGGATTTTTTTATATGATGGATTTTGAGGCCGAAATTGGTACTATATATGGTTTTGGGTATTCTGAGCTCAAATTTGCCATTTTTGAAACTGTCGGATAAATGGTTTGGTGGCCAACTTGGATTATTTTCCCACCAAAGGTGCCCATATTAAAGCAATGGGAAATTTAAAATGTCTTCTGGAGACCTACTAGGCCGATTTCAATTATATTTAGCAGGAAGCATCCTTAGGGCATAGGGATCCAAGTTTGTTCAAATGAAGCCGATCAGCTAATTTGCCTGAATCTTGGATTTTGTCCGATTTTAGGAAACGTCTTTAAAACTCTTCTTCTCCGAAACCACTTGAGGAATCGATTCAAAACTTATGAAACCTCATCTAGGGAAAGACGTAAGCCAAGTTTGCTCAAGTCGACTTGATTGACAAAATGGTTTGGTGGCCATCTTGGATGACCTAGTTTCCCTGAAAACGACTTCCAGAACCGCTGAAGGGATCAAGCTGAAATTTGTGAGATGATCAGGGACTAAGGGCCATTAATGTTGGTTCAAGGGAAGTTTCTCCGTCAAAAAACATGGCCGCCGTGGGCCAATCAAAATGTAGCATGTTTGGTGGCCATATTGGATTTTTTTATTTGATGGATTTTGAGGCCAAAATTGCTTCTGTTTTTGGGTATTCTGAGCTCAAATTTGCAATTTTCAAAATTGTCGGATAAACAGTTTGACGGCCATCTTGGATAATTTTCTCGGCAAAAGCTCCCATGCTAAAGAATGAGAAATTTAAAATGTGTTCTCGAGAACAACTAAGCCGATTTCAATTATGTTTGGCAGGAAGCATCCTTTAGGGCATAGGGATCCAAGTTTGTTCAAATGAACCCGATCAGTCAATTTGCCCGGTGGCCATTTTGGATTTCCACCGATTTTAGGAAATATCTTTAAAAATCTCCGAAACTGCTTGGGGAAATCTTCATCTAGGCCCAGAGGTACGCCAAGTTTGTTCAGGAGGACTTGATTGACCAAATGGTTCGGCGACCATCTTGGATGACCTAGTTTTCCCGAAAATGACTCCTCCAGAACTGCTGAAGGGATCAGGCCGAAATTTGAGACATTAGAATTTGTTCAAGGGAAGTTGATCCATCAAATAAACATGGGCGCCGTGGGCCAATCAAAATGTGTGTTTGGCGGCCATATTGTACTTGCAAAAATGTCCATAAACTCATTTAAAAGACTGCTAAACCACCCACCAACAATTTTGACAAAAATGGATGGTGCTCCAGGTGAGCGACACAGACCCCTTGGGCTTCTTGTTCTGTTAACTACTTGTCATTCAGACTACTATATGCTTTATCTCATCTCGTTAGCTCACCTGGCCAGAATGGCCAAGTGAGCTTATGCTGTGGTGACCGTCCGTATGTCTGTCCATCCATCCGTCCACTTTTGCTTTAAACGACCTCAAGAACTGCCGTGCCGATTTTAATCATGTTTGGCAGGAAGCATCCTTAGGGCATACAGATCTAAGTTTTTTCAGAGGAAGTTGAGTGGCCAATTTTGCTGGTGGCCATCTTGGATGACCTAGTTTTCATGAAAACGACTTCTGCAGAACCGCTGAACAGATCGGGCTGAAATTTTGGGGATATGATTATGTGTTCCTGGTTTTACTCGATCTCTCTGCCGCGTTCGATACGATCGATCATGAAATTTTAATCACGCGATTGAACAAAAGCATAGGCATAACTGGAACGGCCTTATCATGGGTAAGGTCCTACCTCACAGACAGACACCAAGCTGTGACTATCTCCAACTCCTCCAGCGCTAGTGTCCTGTTAGAGTACGGTGTACCGCAAGGCTCAGTTCTCGGTCCGAAGTTTTTCACTGTGTACTCGGCACCTATTGTAAACATTGCGAAACAACATAATCTCCAGATCCACATGTATGCGGATGATACGCAGCTTTACCTGACATTCCAACCCAACGTGCATACAAACGAGACCATGGCTCTTGAACAAGTACGGAATTGTGTTGCAGACATTAGTCAGTGGATGACATTTAACAAGCTTAAACTAAACCCAGACAAAACCGAGTTCCTCGTGATATCGACAAAACATCAACGTAGTAAGGTTCATACTACCGAAGTCCAACTAGTAAACAGTCTGATTACGGCAAATCCATCGGCCAGAAATTTAGGTGTAATATTTGATCAGTTTATGGATATGGATGCGCAGGTAACATCTATTTGCAAAGCGGCATATTACCATCTAAGAAACATTAATTCAATAAGAACTGTTTTAACACATCAAACAACAGAAACGCTTATCCATGCATTTATAACATCACGTCTGGATAATGGTAACTGCCTACTATATGGTATAACGGCAAAGTCACTGAACAAGTTACAACAGGTTCAAAATTCTGCAGCCCGTGTCCTGATGAAGATCAAGAAACGTGATCACATAACCCCTGTATTGAAACACCTCCACTGGCTACCTGTCCGTCAACGAATTGACTTCAAACTTATCCTCCTAACATGGAAATGCATGCACGATGAAGCTCCAGAATACATGAAGGATCTCATTATGCCCCACCATCCGCACCGTGCTCTTCGCTCTACAGATCAACACCTGCTAAACATTCCACGATCCAATCTGAAGTCATGTGGAGACAGAGCTTTCAGCATCGCCGCGCCAAAACTTTGGAATACCCTACCACTGGATATTAAAACGATAAGCTCTAGGGAGAAATTTAAAGAAAGACTAAAAACACATATGTACCGAAGCGCCTTTGAAAATTAGTCAAATTGATAAATGGCGCTATACAAATGCTGTATTATTATAATTATTATTATGAACTAAAGGCCATTAAAGTTTGTTCATGGGAAGTTGATGGGTAAAAAACATGGCCGCCGTGGACCAATAAAATTTTAGCGTGTTTGGCTGCCAATTTTTTTGCTCACCTGGACTGAAAGGCCAAGTGAGCTTATGTTGTGGCGACCGTCCGTCGTGTGTCCATCGTCCGTCCATCCGTCAACTTTTCATTTAAAACGACATCTCAAGAACCGCTGGGATGATTTCAATTATATTTGGCAGAAAGCATCCTTAGGGCATAGGGATCCAAGTTTGTTCAAACAAAGCCGATCGGCCAATTTGGCCGGTGGCCATCTTGGATTTTGACCGATTTTTAGAAACGTCTTTAAAAATCTTCTCCGAAACCGCTTGAGGGATCGAAGGAAACCTCATGAAATATGATCCAGGGCAAGAGCTCAACCAGGTTTGTTCAGGGGAACTTGATTGGTCAAATGGTTCAGCGGCCATCTTGGTTGACCTAGTCTTAGCGAAAATGACTTCTCCAGAATCGCTAAAGGAATCAGGCCGAAATTTGGCAGATATAATTAGGGACTAAGGGCCAGTAAAGTTGATCCGTAAAAAAAACATGGCCACCGTGGACCAATCAAAATATAGCATGTTTGGCGGCCATATTGGATTTTTTTATTTGATGGACTTTGAGGCTGAAATAGTTTTTGGGTATTCTGATTTGAAATTTGCAATTTTCGAAACTCGAATAAATGGTTTTGTGGCCATCTTGGATCATTTTCCCGCCAAAAGCTCCCATACTAAAGAAAAAGGGAAATTTTAAATGTCTTCTTTTCGAGAACTGCTGGGACGATTTCAATTATATTTGGCAGGAAGCATCCTTAAGGCATAGAAATTCAAGGTTGTTTAAACTAACCAGATCGACCAATTTGGTCGACAGCCATCTTGGATTTTGGCCGATCTTTAGAAATGTTTTAAAATCTCCAAAACCGTATAAGGGATCGATTCAGAACTCACGAAATATGATCTAGGGCAAGAGCTGAACCAAGTTTGTTCAATGGAACTTGATTGACCAAATGGTTCAGTGGTCATCTTGGATGGCCTAGTTTTCGCAAAAATGACTTCCCCAGAACCGCTGAAGCGATCAGACCAAAATTTGTGATATATGATTAGGGACTAAGCACCATTAATGTTTGTTCAAGAGAAGTTAATCCATCAAAAAACATGGCCGCGGTGGGACAATCAAATTATAGCATGTTTGGTGGCCATTTGGGATTTTTTTATTTGATGGATTTTGAGGCTGAAATTGGTTCTCTATAGGATTTTGTGTATTCTGATCTCAAATTTGCAATTTTCGAAACTACCGGATAAATGGTTCGGGGCTGATTTTTAGAAATGTCTTTAAAAATCTTCTCCAAAACCATTTGAGGGATCAATTCAGACCTCATGAAATATGATCTATGGTAAGAGCTGACCCAAGTTTGTTCAAGGGAACTTGATTGACTAAATGGTCCAGCGGCCATCTTGGATGACCTCGTTTTCGCAAAAACGACTTCGAACCGCTGAAGCGATCAGGCCGAAATTTGTGTTATATGATTAAGGACTAAGATTTGTTCAAGAGAAGTTGATCCATCAAAAAAACTGGCTGCTCTAAAATGTCTAAAAATCTTCTCCAAAACCGCTTAGAGGATAAATTCAAAATGCATGAAATATCATCTAGGGCAAGAGCTGCACCGAGTTCGTTTTAAGGGAACTTAATTGACCAAATGGTTTTGTGGCCATCTTGGATAACCTAATTTTTGCCAAAATGACTCCAGAATCACTGAGCGGATTGGGCCAAAATTTGGGAGATATGATTAGCGGAAGCAGGATTTATATTTTTACTCGACGACATTTTATGTAAAATTTTGATGAAATAAGCGATGTTTATTAAACTATACACAATAATTAGGCAGTCCCAATTAATAATTTCAATCCCGCGATGATGGATATAAGGTATACATTAAGCATAGACGTAGGATGGTAAGAATTTGTCACATGAAATTGTGTTCTAATTTCTTGCTATTTTTGTATCATTTATTTCAACTTTTTCTAGAAATTCCAAGTCCCAGTTTTGGTGACTTGTCACGTTACCCCGGTTTATACGTTTGGGAATTTGGACGTAACGATTTAATCGAAAATCACAATTTTTTTTCTAAAATCGGTTGCGATATTCCAAAGCAAAAATCGCACAACCCTACCCTGCTGTAAAAAAGTGGTTGCCCCTGACCGCAGGAACGTGTAATTTTCGTGGCCTGCCTATTTTTGGCCAGCTAGAGTAGTAACAGGTTAGTGTATATAAATTTTGATTTCTCTTCTGTAATAACACTTCCAAGTTTCAATAATATACATACAAAATTGGTTACAATGGCTGGCATATTATGTTATATATTTGAAATGTACTTTGTTTGGAAGCCACTGTTAAATTAATTTCAAGATATTAACTCTTTAATGGTCAAGCCGGCCAAAACCGGCCTTCGCAGTAGTCTTGAGGAATGTCCATCTGCAGGTAAAGAGAAAGAGTAATTTTGAAAATTTACCACTGGAATAGCTGGCTCGATAATCGAGCCAGTCATTCCAGTGATAAATTTTCAAAAATGCTCTCTTTACCTGCAGATGGATATGCAATAAGGAAATATTTCGATTTTCTTGACCAAATTTGACCAGTAAAGGGTACATATTTGCGATTGTGATGTGCATATTCCTAAAGTTCCAAACATTGTATTGACAGGTGTCGTTAAGTGAGTATTTCACACAAGACCAAACTGCTCTGGACAAGCTAAAAAGTTTGGCTGGGAAATTTGATCCTCAACGCTTGACGCAGTTGTTTGGAAGTCAGCAACAGCAGCAGCCTGTCATTGCCGCAGGCCTCTCTGGGACATGGTACTTCCCCGGGACAAGTACAAAGAATGTGTTACAAGTTTGCAAGGGGTCATTGACAGGTATGAGGGCTTAACACTTGAACACCCAAGACAGCCAAAATGGCTTTAGCAGTGACCTTGAGAAATGTCCATTTGTAGACAAAAAATACTTTTTTGAAAATTTACTACTTGCGAGATAACCACGCCAGTCATTCAAGTGGTAAAAAAATAATATTCTCTTGATCTGTAAATGGACATTTTTAGCTCACCTGAGCATTCTGGCAAAGTAAGTTTATGCCATGGCAATTGTTCTGTCGTCCTGCATCTTCTCATGAACCACTGTGCCGATTTCAATCATATTTGGTAGAAAGCATCCTTAGGGCATAAAGGATCAAACGAAGCCGATCGGCCAATTTGGATGGCAGACATCTTTGGATTTTGGCCGATATTTATAAATATCTTTTAAAGATCTCTGAAACTGTTGGAGGATCGATTCAAAACTCATAAAAGATCATCTAGGAGCAGCAGCTGTCCAGCAGCTGAAGCAAGTTTGTTCAAGGGAACTTGATTGGCCAAATGCTTCGGTGGCCATCTTGGTTGACCTAGCTTTCGCAAAAGCGACTCCTCCAGGCTGAAATTAAGGAGAGATGATTAGGCCCTAAGTGTCATTAAAGTTTGTTTCAAGAGAAGTTTATTCATCAGAAAACATGGCTTCCATAGACCAATCAAAATGTAACGTGTTTGGATTTTTTAATTTGATGGTTTTAGCTGGGGTTTTCGGTATGCTGAATTCAAATTTGACACTTCAAAGCAGTCGGGTAAACGGTTTAGTGGACATCTTGGATCATCCTGCCAAAAATTCCCATACTAAAGCAATAAGCAATTTAAAATGTCTTTTTGACAACCACTTGGCCGATTTTAATTACATTTGGCAGGAGGCATTTTTAGGGCATAGTTTGTTCAGACGAAGCCGATCGGCCAATTTGGCCAAAACCGATCGGCCAATTTGGCCGGTGCCGCCAATTTTGCCGGTACCCATCTTGGAGCTTGGTCAATTTTTAGGAATGGCTTCTTCTGAAGCTCACATGATGATCGATTCAAAACTCATGACACCTCATCTATTGTAAGACCTATTACAAGTTTGTTCAACGGAACTTGATTGGCCAAATGCTTTGGTGGCCATCTTGGATCCACTGAATTCATCTGGCTGAAATTTGGGAGATGATTAGTGACTAAGGACCATTAAAGTTTGTTCAAGAGAAGCTGTGGATTAATCTAAATGTAGCCGGTTTGGTGGCCATCTTGGATTTTCTGACTACTTATGGATGACCGGGCTAATTTTAATCAAACTTGTCGATTCTTTTTACATATGAATTTGATTAATAAATTTTTCCGCTGGTCAGCTCGTTTTGTTCAGTTTTGCTAGTAGTCAATTATTCCAGGTGAGTGGTACAGGCCCCTTGAGAAAATTGAGAATATCTTGAACAAATTTAAGAGAAAAGTTTTAAGTAATCTTAGTGGCCACTGCACCAAGCATAATACTTTACAAATTAGTGTAGAAGTTTTGTTTAAAACACTTGAATGGTCTCTGAATTGGTCTTGAAAAACGTCATTTTGTAGGCCAAGCAAAGACTCATTGAAAATCTATCACTGTAAAAACTGACTCAGTAAGACACCTAGTCAGCCCAATGTTAAATATTTTTAAATAGTCTTCTCTTGGCCTGCAAAAAAACATTTTGTATGTCAAAATTGAAATTTTCATGACCAATTTGCTTCTAGGTCACTCAAAAATAGTACTAGACATATCAAATCTTTACTAGCAGTAGGTGATCATTGGATTAGTCTGAAGGTCTGTCATTATCCCCATACGTTTTGAAAAAAATGGCGTGGATCTTGCAATCGGTTCTCTCTTATCCTTCTGTCTATCATACTATCACCTCTGAAAGTGTTTGTCATAATTCAACCACATTTGTTATGTGAGTTACCTATATGAGGGACCTTTCCATTTTTAGCTATGCCACGCCCATCTCTAGATAAGCTCCACCCACACATCACTCATGTTGGGATCGATCGATCTCTGAACTCCATGTCTATCAATTTCCAGAAAACTATACAGGTACAAGTGTAAGCTGTTGAATATTTATGGGCAGCATCAACGCCCAGTCAAATTAGTTTCAAAATATTCAACAACATGTTTCTTAACAGCAAAGCATACAATTCGTACAATGTGTCAGACTATTAAGCGTTAAACAGGCCCGTCTTAAGAATGTATGGGGCCCCTGGGCAAAGCAATGTACTGGGGCCCCTAATTGGCTAACCACACACCACTATATCGTCAATTCTCCCCCACAATGCATAGGCACTCGGACACATCTAAATCTCTTTTGACAGCAGTCACGGGCGGCGGCACTGCTAATAAACGATAATTTTTTTCATTTTTTTCAAATGGATCGGGGCCCCTAAAGTTGTGGGGCCCCTGGGCAACTGCCCACTGTGCCCATGCGGTAAGACGGCCCTGGCGTTAAAGACAGGCTTAATAGAATCATTTATGACATAGTGATTATGACGTCATCCTACATGCCGCATAGCTGATTATGACATCGTATGACGTCAGATTGATAGATGGATACTCTGGAAAGGTCCATTGTGAGTCGATGCTTACATTAGGCTTCACCACACAGGGTGGGAGTGGGGCAGATCCTCAGTAGAATTCAACCAAATTGTGTGTGCGTGCGTGCGTGTGACCTATATGAGTGTAGATTACATGACAATGTTTACATTAGGTTCCTCCCCTGAAGTTGTGAATGGTATGGGTAGGGTGGGGTGTGGGTGTGTGGAAATGGTGGTGTGCAGAACATCAAACTTACTGACATGGTGGGGTCTGTGATGACACACCATCCACTGTTCATTCTAATTTTTGAAGTTATATTTGTTTGAACTTTGTAGGCCATGCATGGGAGGAAGCTCAGCCTCAAGGAATAGCCTCTACCACAGTATGGAAGCTCATTGATGCATCACTTGGACACAGGAAAAACTGTGAGTTATATCAATTTGAACTCTAACCCTTTAACACTCATATTAGCCAAAAACGACTTCTGCCGTTGTCTTGAAAATGTCCATTTACAGACCAAGAGAATACTATTTTTGAAAATTACCACTGGAGTGACTGGCTCGATAACCACTCCAGTCATTGCAGTGGTAAATTTTCAAAAATAGTCTTCTCTAGGTCTGCAAATGGACATTTTCTATGATAAAATCAAAATTTTCTTGAACAAATTCGAGGGCTATTTGGTTAATAGCCAAGCCGGTCAAAAGCCAGCTCTGCAGTGGTCTTGAAGAATGCCCATGTGCAGGCGAAGAGAATACTATTTGTTGTAAATTTACTATTGGAATGACTGGCTCGATAACTGAGCCAGTCATTCCAGTGGTAAAGTTTCAAAAATAGCGTTCTTGTCCTCAAGTGGATATTCAAGTAGCAATTATTTAGATTTTCTTGACCAAATTTACCCAATACAGGATTAATTATTTCATCCATGTATCCTAATAGAGCAGTCCATTTCAATCTTCTCTGGCTCATTTCAAGCTCCACCCACTTTGTGTTCATGTGACTGAATTTCAACCCTGATACAAGAATTCCTGGAATCTCATTTGGAAATTAATTTGACTTAGCTGTTGCTGCTGTAGTCATCAACATCTCCCAGTCAAATTACTTTCAAAATATTCAACAGAATGTTTATTATTCCTTTTCACCGATGAATTCCCCATATCACATTGTCAAGGCAACCCAACGTCTGGAAGCCATTGCTGTCTAAGGCAGCAATGTCTTTCAGTCATATTAATTTCAAAATATTCAACCGAATAAGTTTTATTTCGTAAAGAATATAGTTTTTCAGGGGAAAAGGCAAAAATATGGCTCTAGCCAACCTACATGATCTCCAACATGAGCCAGTACTGCCTTCGATATCCAAGCTCACACTCATAACAGAGGGAACAGAAATGCTCTACTCAGCTGAAATCATCTTAGTTATTTGAAAACAATTTCACTGCAAGTTGTTTCTGCCATAATGCTGGGACCTGTGCATGTTATCTTAAAACCATTTCTGTGAAAGAGTGCAGCAACAGCTTTCACAGAAGTGATTTCAAGATAACAAGCACAGTTCCCAGCATTGTGGCAGAAACAACTTGCGGTCAAATTGTTGTCAAATAATTGATTGAACCCTGGCACCACCACACATCACTTGCTACAACATAGTAATTTGCTAAGCTAGAAAATAGCTTATTCTGCGCATGTATAATTTAAAGATTCATCAAAGAATATTGTGTTTCATACGAGTAAATTTTACATACTCATTGCTACTTGAATTGAGTTAGGTACTTCAAAATATAAAATCAAATCACATCTCCTCATTTATGCTTTAACAGATTTCGACCAAATTTGGCTGGAAGGATCCTGTGGCGATAGGCTCCAGAACTTCTATACAGAATTTTGATTTTTTTTTTTCTGGATTTTATGCACATTTTCCAGAAATCATTTAGAATGCTACTCCTGATTAACCACTTGGCCAATTTCAAGTAAACTCTGTTTAGAGGACATTAGACAGGTATGCTTCCAAACTTGTATACATATCTTTGATTGGTCTATTTTTTTTGGCGACCATCTTGAATATTCCAAAAAATAGCTGGAAATCGTTAAAACGCATCTCATTTTTGCTTTGACCCATTTCAACCAAATTTGGCTGGAATGATGCTATGGTGGTAGGCCCAAGAAATTTTATATATACAGAATTTTGATTGGTCAATTTTTCTGGCGACCATCCTGGATTTTCCGGAAATAATAATAATAATAATAGTAAGTACATTTATACCATGCGAAACTCCATGCAGAAGCATGCTCTAGGCGCATACAATATGAGAAAACATTAAATTTAATTTAGTGAATAAGATTGAGTGAATAGGAATGTTTTTAGACTAGATTTGAAAATGGGCAAGGTAGGAGACAATTTAAGGCTTGTAGGGAGATTGTTCCATTCAGTGGCAGCGGTAAAAGAAAAGGATCTTTGCCCATGCGGTGACATTTTTGCACTAGGAATTTTGAGCAGATGCTTATTTTCAGATCGTAGCGAACGGCTGGGAGAATATGGCTGCAGAAGGTCAGACAGATAGGTCAGTGCCGTATTATTTATACATTGATAGGTCAGGCAAATGATCTTGTACCGAATTCTTTGAGTTATTGGTAGCCAATGTAAGTTGTATAGCACGTAATAGTCAAATGATTTAAAACGTTACTCCTCCAATATAAATGGCCTAATTTCAACGAAACTTGGGTGGACTAATTCTATCCTGGTAGGCTTCTACACTTCTAACGAGAATTCTGATTGGTCAATATTAGTCAAATTAGTTTCAAAGTATTCAACAGATGTATATTACGTTGTACATGTAAATATATCAAAGACATACAATTCATGCACAGTGATACTTTTCAGTTTTCATGACAGAGCTATGTATTCGTCATTATGATTGTGACATCAACCAACTAGTGACGTAATGAACCTTTCCATTTTTAGCTATGCCCCGCTGATCTCTAGCTAAGCTACACCTACACCTCGCTTGTGTTGGGATCGATCGATCTCTAATCTCTCTGACTATCAATTTCCAGAAAACTATACAGGGAAGCTATTGAATATTTTGGAACTAATTTGACTGGGCACTGTTGCTGCCTATGGCAGCAACAGCGTCCAGTCAAATTAGTTTCAAAATATTCAGCACCATGTTTATTAAATAGTATACATATACAATTCGTACAATGTGTAGGACTATTAAGAGTTAAAGACGGGCCAAATAGAATTAATTATGATGTACAACATGTAATGATTATGACGTCATCCTACACGCCGCTTAGCTGATTATGATGGCATATGGCATCAGATGATAGATGGATACTCTGGAAAGGTGAATTGATTATGACGTCAGCTACTTGAGTAGCAGATCAAATTCCTCCATTGAAAGGTCACCCGGTCACACTTTTAACCCTGTCAACACCAAATCCCTGAAAAAGTGAATTCTTTATACCATTTATAGCATGGTGTATTGGATATTTTGAAATCAATATGGCAGCAATGGCTTCCAGTCATATTAATGTCAAATTTCAAAATATTCAACAGCTTTCCTGTTTGTTTGCCCTGAGATTGAGATATGGGGAATTTATTGGGGTTAAAATCTGTTGTATTTTCAGATCATATTTGGGCTCAACAACCAAACAAAGACCTGTTTGCGTTCTCTGGTGTAGATGGGAAATTTTCCATGGTCTCTCTTCCATATTCACAATGTCAGTTTGCCACTATAAGTGTGTGTTCAGAGGCTGCCTGGGGATTGACTGCTGCAGATGGAAAGATATTCGTCAGAGCTGGAATGACCAGTCACTGCCCACTCGGCGTTAACTGGATTCCTTTGGATTTCAGTCAACTTGGTGAGAAAATAGCACTTAGTTCTCTAGGAGTACAAGGACAGTGGGAAACTGTATAAGAGTTAGTTTTAATTGGCTAGGAGTACAAGGACAGCGGGAAAGAGTTAGTTTCTCAACATTATTACGTGCAGTCAGATTGCTATTTCTAGACTCAGTGTTGTTGCCTCTTCATATTCATAGTCCAAATAGATATTTGAAGGTACGCATGCTACATTTGGGTTTAATCCATCAACGATTGATGAAACAAATGTGTTTTAACTATAGGGGTCAATAGTTTAGTATGTCCCATGAATTTGTTCAAGAAAATTTTAAATTTCTCAGATAATGTCCATTTGCAGACCAAGAGAAGACTGTTTTTGAAAATTTACCACTGGAATGACTGGCTCGGTTATCGAACAGATTCTATGAGTGGTATCGCAGATGAATCAATAACCATGATGTGGCAAGCGCCTCACCAAAGGGAAGTAATTCAAGCGAATCACTACTGGGCCACTTCATGGCAAAGAAAGACACTCTGGAGAGTTGCAGGGAGTAACCTCCCTTTACTCAATACTATGACGGAGTGAGAGTTAAATTTGCTGCTTTCGTTTCTTTCATAGAAAGCAAATGAGCTATAGTACATAAGTATATAGCATTCTTAAAACTTACGACCAGCTCCCTTTATAGGGAGCGTCTTGGTTGTTATGGCCTTTGTTTAAAAGTTCAAATAGATATTTCCCTGAAGGAACATATGCTAAATTTGGTTTTAATCCATCAACCGTTGGTGAGCCAGAGTGCACGTGCAAGCGCAAGAGCGAGGGTGGGGAAGCTAACGTTTAGCGTGATAATTATGCCGAGGGTTTGCTGTGATCACGCAAGTGTCAGTTATAAAATTCTTCAGCAATATATAAATGAAAAAAGTACAGCAGTTCAAAGAGACAGTGCAATATTGCATTGGGAACAAGGGACCTTTACAGTTGCAGCTATGCCCCGCCCGTCTCTAGCTAAACTCCACCCACATCTCGCTCATGTTGGGATCGATTGATCCCTGAACTCCCTGATGATCAATTTCCAGAAAACTACTGGTAAGCTATTGAATATTTTGGAACTAATTTGCCTAGTTGCTGTTGCGCCCAGTCAAATTATTTTCAAAATATTCAATAGCATGTTTATTAAATAGTAGAAATATACAATTCGTACATGTCGGACTATTAAGAGTTAAAGACGGGCCAAATAGAGTTTTTTATGACGTAATGATTATGCCGTCATCCTACAAGCCGCTTAGCGGATTATGATGTCAGATGATAGATGGATAAACTGGAAAGGTGGATTTTATTCTGCACTCTAAACAAGGAGCTAGCTACCCCTTGATCAAACATACAAACTGCCATTCTTTTTAACTACCATCCGATAGCTATGTAAAATTTCCAAGATAAATCCCCCGCCCCCACCCACCCCCATAGTGTGTTTTCACTGCAGATACATCTGTGTCTATTGAAAATTCTGCGGTTAAGGTTTGTAGAAAAAATTTATTGCCATCAACAGGGTTCTGCCCACACTGGTTGGGATTAGCCACCACTTAACAATTTTAACCAGCACTAAAGACTAAACTATCTTTTTTAACCACCACTTTTCACATATTTTGTTGAAATTAAGCTTTGTTTCAAGGAACGTTGTAAAATTTCCGTAAAAATGTCCGGCACTAATTTCATCCTGGGCAGAACCCTACATCAAATAATTTGGAAACTTCCTGACAAAAACTGGGATTTTACATTTTTACCATGCGTATGCACATAGCCTATCTGAGAAGTACTGACCGGTTTCCTTCACCTGTATTCTGTGGGGCTACAGCAGTCTGAGTGGCACGTACCTGTAAACTCTTCATGAATTAAATGTTCATTGTAAAATTTCATCAAAGTCCATGGAAAAACATGGGAGAAATGATGGCACAGAACATACTACACCCACACACCTATAAACTTGTACTGGGATTTGATCAAGTAATCCTTCTTGTGTCAACTTAACTCTTTAATGGTCAAGTTGGTCAAAAAAATATTTTTGAAAATTTACCACTGGAATGACTGGCTCAGTAACCAGAAGCAGAAATTTGAATTTTCTTGACCATTACACTTTTGATGAATGTCCATTTGAAGGATAACAGAAAGCCATTTTTGTAAATTTTCGTTATAAATTTACAAAACTACTCTTTTTGGCTGGAAAAATCAAAATTTCCTTGGAAAGTATTGGCAATTAAATGGTTAATTGAAATAAATAGTATTTTGAGAGCATTAATGAGCTGTTGATACAAGAGAGGTTATATCTCCATTGAAAAACTGTACCATTTATATAACTCTTGGTGATAGTCAGAAACTGTTGTTTAGATCCCTATGTCAAGTCATCCTCTGCCTCGCATAGGAATCAACAATAAACCATGCCTTACTAGATGTAAAACAAGACGGAATCACTAAATTAGCCACGGCGGAACGATACACTAAACAACATGAGACATGGTGTCATGTATTCAACTCTATGTGTACAAACTATCACGATAGCAATCGTAGTTTAGCAAGTCAATCATAAAAAATAATACATAGGACTTGTAATGCTATTTGGTTGTAGGTGGTGTATCAATAGTAAGCCTGACCTGTGGTAAAGCCGTTGTGTGGGCTGTAGACGTTGATGGTATGGTGTACCACAGGATTGGTGTCCAGCCACCCTCGACGAGCTACTTGAGTCCCGTCTGGTTGTCGATTGATACTTCAAAGACATGTTTTACCCACATTCAGGCTGGCCCTCAGGAATCAATGGTGAGAATAAAGCTCAAGCATTTCCTTCATCACTGTAGACAGGGACAAGAAATGCAACTCTCCATTAATCATGTGATGTCATAAACAACTACATGATGTGTAGGATGATGTCATAATTAATGGCATGAATGACATAGATAAGCTCGTCACGAATACAGAATTAATGACGGACTAAGCATTGGTATACGAATTGTATGTCTACTATTTAATAAACATGCTGAGCATATTTTGAAATTAAGTTTACTGGGTGCTGTTGCTGCAACAGCACCCAGTCAAATTTGTTTCAAAATATTCAACAGCTTACATGTAGGCCTATAGTTTTCTGGAAATTGATAGTCAGGGAGTTCAGAGATCGATCGATCCCAACACAGGCGAAAGGTGGGTTGAGCTTAGCTAGAGATGGGTGCTGTTGCTATTCTGCCTATATGGCAGCAACAGTGCCCAGTCAAATTAGTTTCAAAATATTCAATAGCATGTTTATTAAATAGTAAAGCCATACAATCCATACAACAACGCTTAGTCCGTCATCAATTAAGTGTTCGTGACAAACTTAGCTACGTCCTTTATGACATAATTAAGTATGACATCATCCTACACGTCATATAGTTGATTATGCCATCATATGATTGCCTAAGAAACTGGAATCCACTACACTACACTACCCTTTCAAATCTACATACCACAAATTCTACTCAATTTAAGATATTCTGTTGAATAATTTGACAGTGGTTCCATGCAGACTATTTCCAAAATATTCAACATACCTCAATGGTTGCATTTTACATGTTGATATCATAGGAATGAGATTGTTAACCCTTTGACACTCAAGCTGGCCAAAAACAGCTTTTGTGGTGGTTTTAATAAATGCCCAAGAGAAGACTATTTTTGAAAATTTGTTACTGGAATAACTGACTCGATAAGCGAGCCAGTCATAACAGTGATTTAACTTTCAAAAATAATCTCTTGGTTTGCAAATAGACAGTTTCTATGAAAATTGAATTTTTTAAAACAAATTTGATGGTTAAACAGTTAATCCGTTTACCAACAAATCCCTGAAATAGTATATTCTTTACGATATAAAACTTATTCAGTTGAATAGCATCGCTGCCGAAGCCAGAAATGGCTTCCAGGTAAATTAATTTTAAAATATGTCAAAATTTTGCTGTATGGTAGGTTTGAAAATGTGATATGGGGAATTGATCGGTGAAAAGGTTAAGTACAAATAACCTAATGACTATGATGTTATAGAAGGTTATCTGTATGTGTTTTTCAGGTGTGGGCAATTGACAATCGTAATCAGGTTTTTGTCCGGATAGGTACCTCAGACACGATGCCTATAGGTACTGCATGGGATCAGGTCCCAGGTAATGAAAACCTTTTTAACCGTTAAACCCTCAATCACCATTTTGCTTTATTAACACCCATTTGATTCGATATTCTTACATAAGAAGAGAGAAAAATTATCATCTCTAACTTGCGCAATAAAAGGACAAATAGAATCCTCAAACAAAACAATGTCAGCACAAGACCAAAATGACATTGGTCATCCCAACATACTATAAAACCTCTGATGACGTCCACGCTAGGACAGAAACGTCATAAGTCTGAACCATTGTAACATAACACTTGGAAGCTAGAACAACAAACAGTTCCTCAAAAACCTGCTAAAAACAGAGACAGAAAGGAGACAAAATGGAACCTTTCACTCAGAACCGTTCAAAGAAACCCTATAACTGGAATTTGACAATTATGGTTCTTATTGTCTGTGAACTCCCAACCAATCAGAATGGAGATCATCATTAGCAACCATCCTAAACCAATCACAAACTCACTAAAGGAACCGGCGGTTCCAAATTTTCTATAAAAAGGACCGAGAGGACTGTGTGGGTTTGTTCAGACTTCTGTACAATAAGTACAAGGCGTAAGGCTTGTTAAGTCTACTCCGTACACGTTGTTATAAATATAATAGATGTTCTTAGTTACACACTGTCTATTTTCCAAGTATATATATGCTTGTACGACATGTGAAGAAATATTATATATTTACTTAACGAGGGAAATGAATTTTCTGCACATGTTATACAAGTCTGGGGCTTGTTCTGTAAAAAAGACTTAGCAGAGCGCTCTGCTAGAATGGCTCTGCAGAAACATGTTTCTCCTACGGAACAATATGTTTTATTAGAGTGCTCTGCTATTTCGCGAAACATGTATGGCAGCAACAACTTCCAGTCAAATTAGTTTCAAAATATTCAACCACTTAGCTGTATGATTGCTTTTATACCACGCTGCCACACTATAGCTGGCGCCTCTATGACTGAGATATATCCCGAAGCAGGCACGCTCAGAGTTTTCTGATTGGTTGAAAAGTAAATCATGACAGCCATCATAGGCTGTAGAAATGTAGCAACATTTAGCTAATAAAGCCTGAATATCTTTCTTTAGCTGCATGTTGAAAAGCTTAACATTACCTGCATAGTTTATGACTGGCATATTAGATCACCTGAGTAGGTATCAAGAGTTCAGATCAGTTATCCTTTAAATTGAAATCGCCAATGTCAGTACCGTAAATGTTTATTTATTTGACAGAACACATTCACCGAGTATTTAACCATTTAATAGTCAAGCCGACCAAAACTGTCCTCTGTTATCGTCTTGTGGCATGTTCATTTACAGGCCAAGAGAAGATAATTTTTGAAAATTTACCACTGGAATGACTGGCTCAATAACAGAGCCAGTCTTTCCAGTGATAAATCTTCAAAAACTATTCTATTGGCCTGTAAATGGACATTCAGTAGGCGGATATTTAAATTTTGTTGACCAAATTTGACTATTAAATGATTAATACTTTAGTGGTCAAGCCGACCAAAACTGACCTCTGCAGTTGTCTTGAGGAATGTCCATTTGCAGGTCAAGAGAAGAATATTTTTTTAAATACATGAGCCACATATTTCAGTGGTAAATTTTCAAAAAAGTCGATACATAATATCAACCCTTTAGTGGTCAAGATTCGTCAAGCAATTTGAAAGCTTTGCTCAGTGAATGTCCATTTGTATGCCAAGAGAAGACCTTTTTTTAAAGATTTACTACTGGAATCAAGCCAGTCATTCTTACAGTAAATTTTCAAAAATATTGCTTATTGTATCAGTATTATAGCGAGTGAAAAATCGCTTGATTCAGATAACCTCCACAGCAATGATCGTTTCGTTCATCTTAAATCGTGTGGCCAGGTTAACATAATATTGCTAATTCATTTACAGGCCTGCAAGTCGTCATGTTAGCTATCAGTCGCAGATATGTTTGGGCGCTTAGTCCTACCAATGAGATATACTGTCGTCACGATATCCAGCCCCTCTCTCCTGCTGGTGATTACTGGAGAAAGATCCCTGGTATTGTTAGCTTTATATCAGGTAGGTTAGGAAATGAGCCATTTCATGTTCAAACTCCTGCTGAGAATGGAGGGATCAAGTCTGTCACTCAAGTAGTGTTGGGAATTGGTACTATTTTTGTGGTCAATGATTGGTTTTACATATTAACCGATGGTCAATTAATAATCGATCATAACATTTTCTCATTTTTACCCATTCTGAAATTTTGAATGCAATAATTATTGCATATTCATGGATATTTAACGGTAATAATTTAATAAATAATCTGTTGAATATTTTGAAACTAATTTGTTTGGAAGCTGTTGCTGCCTAAGGCAGCAACGGCTTCCAATCAAATAAGTTTCAAAATATTCAACAGGTTATTGGTATGGTGGTTTTGACATTAGCATACTAGTTCAGTGTTGTGAAGGTTAATATCTTGTTCTCACTAGAGACTTAACCGGTGTAATGCCATAGTGAGGTATGCCGTTATTCCCGATTAACTCTCTAGCGAGAACACAGCCTTAGACTCGTATGGAGTAATATTATGTTATATAGTTGTAAAAATGAAATTAAAATGGTACTGCCAAAAAAATAATCATCTGCAGTTTTAATATCGCAAATTTATAAGCAGTCAAAACCGATTTCTGAAATCATGATCGACCTGTTGGTTGAACATGCAAACCAATCAATCATCGATCAAATCGATTAATTGGAACAACACTCTAGACTCAAGTATCTGATGTCGTAATCAATGATGTCACGAGTTAGCTGACATCGCAATCATAATGATGTATAGTCATGAAAATCGAAAAGTCAGTCACTAGTGTACGAATTGTATGTCTGTGATGAATTTGACAATTTAACCATTTCACTGATGAATTCCACATTTCTCACTTTCAACGTTACTATACAGGAAAACTGTTAAATATTTTGAAATTAATTTAACTGGAAGCCATTTCAACATATTCAGCAAATTATGTTTTGTATCATAAAGAATAACCTTTTTCAGGGATTTGTCATTGAAAGGGTTAATAAATATACTGTTGAATATTTTGGAAATAATTCGGCTGCAACAGCCCCTCAGTCAAATTAGTGTCATGGAAGCTGTTGCTGCTGTATGCGTCGACAGCTTGAGTCAAATTAGTTTCAAAATACTCAGCAGCTTACTTTGAAATTTTGATTCTGTGAATTCAGTGTTCAAAATATATAAATTTATTCCAACACGCACAAAAAAGTGGGCGGAGCTTATCTAGAAATGGGCAGAGCATAGCTAGAAATGGGCGGGGCATAGCTAGAAATGGGCGGGGCATAGCTAGAAATGGGCGGGGCATAGCTAGAAATGGACGGGGCATAGCTAGAAATGGGTGGGGCATATCTAGAAATGGGCGGGGCATAGCTAGAAATTGGCGGGGCATAGCTAGAAATGGGTGGGGCATAGCTAGAAATGGGCAGAGCATAGCTAGAAATGGGCGGGGCATAGCTAGAAATGGGCGGGACATAGCTAGAAATGAATCCATATGTTGAATATATGAATGCTATTACTGTCCCACGACAATGATTGTTGATGAGGGCCATTAGAATTATTCCTCATCAGTCTGTACATCTAATTTCTTGTTGGGTCATAACTCCTGGTTGAGGTGTGTGTGAAATGTAGGTGCTGAGCTGTGAAATGGGGTTTGAGGTGGTCAGCCTCTAGCCCTCCTCGTTACCTATTCTCGGCCTGGGACAATGCTTTCTGGCTGTGTGGAACGCTTCGGTCCTTCGTATGGTGTATGTGGTAATTGGACGTAAAACAGTCTTATGCATCACTCTCACGCATGGAGCACTATGAAATAGAGCCATGGCTCAAATACACCTATGCTAATAAAGGCAAAAACACATTCATGCACACATGCACAGTGACGCACACACTCATACACATATGCACACAGATGTGTGCGTACACACACGCACACGCACACTTATTGCTTCACATTTTTTATGTGGGTACCTCCTGTAAGATTCACGCTTGAGATTTCATTTCAACAAAACTCATAAAAAAGCTGATTTCCTGAGCATATCTCTAGAGAGCCTGACTGAATACACCTTAACTTTCAGAGATCAGAAACGCCTGGTTGAGGTGTGTGTGAAATGTAGGTGCTGAGCTGTGAAATGGGGTTTGAGGTGGTCAGCCTCTAGCCCTCCTCGTTACCTATTCTCGGCCTGGGACAATGCTTTCTGGCTGTGTAGAAAGCTTCGGTCCTTCGTATGGTGTATGTGGTAGTTGGACGTAAAACAGTCTTATGCATCACTCTCACGCATGGAGCGCTATGAAATAGAGCCGTGGCTCAAATACACCTATGCTAATAAAGGCAAAAACACATTCATGCACGCATGCACAGTGACGCACACACTCATACACATATGCACACAGATGTGTGCGTACACACACGCACACGCACACTCACGCACACTTATTGCTTCACATTTTTTATGTGGGTACCTCGTGTAAGATTCACGCTTGAGATTTCATTTCAACAAAATTCATAAAAAAGCTGATTTCCTGAGCATATCTCTAGAGAGCCTGACTGAATACACCTTAACTTTCAGAGATCAGAAACGATGGAAGGAATATTCTGTTGAATATTTTGAAATTAAATTAAGCAATTTTCTGCTTCCTTTCAGCATCTTACAAGAACCAACTGGGGGATCAATTTAGATGGACAGTTAGTCAAGCGAGACATTTGTAACTTTATACGGCAGCACCACGACACTCAGCCATTACATACACAGTGTGCAGCTAGTCCAGGAGATGATGCAGATTGGGAAATTGTTAATCCATCCTGCTAGCAGAGGGAATGTTGTTAGTGTGGTGCTGAGTGGGAATTCGGTAATTAACTGTCTGACCGGTGCCAGCAGACAATAATTTCAATGGGCAATAACTCTAGATCTGCTGAATATTTTGAAAACAATTTAACGTAGCCACCAAACAACTTTCAGTCAAAGTTTTCAAAATATTCAGTATACCAAGAGTTAAACCCCATGGGAAATGTAGTCAGCAGAAACTCAGATGCCAAACAGTGGTCAAGATTGGTCAAGAAAATTGTGATTTTTGATAATTGAATGTCCATTTACAGGCCAAGAGAATACTATTTTTGAAAATCTACCACTGGAATGACTGGCTTGGTTATCGAGCCAGTCATTCCAGTGGTAAATTTTCAAAAATAGTATTCTCTTAGCCTGCAAATGAACATTTCCCAAGAGCACTGTGCACAGAGGCAGTTTTTGGCCGGTGTGACCATATAAAGGTTAATACATTTTGTTAGAAGAGTGGGAATTTATTATTCCATCTCTGTAGCACACTTCACCCGTGATGGCATCAATTGATCCCTGAACTCCATGACACCCACACCTCACCCGTGTTGGCATCAATTGATCCCTGAACTCCATGACACCCACACCTCACCCGTGTTGGCATCAATTGATCCCTGAACTCCATGACACCCACACCTCACCCGTGTTGGCATCAATTGATCCCTGAACTCCATGACACCCACACGTCACCCGTGTTGGCATCAATTGATCCCTGAACTCCATGACACCCACACTTCACCCGTGTTGGCATCAATTGATCCCTGAACTCCATGACACCCACACTTCACCCGTGATGGCATCAATTGATCCCTGAACTCCATGACACCCACACCTCACCCGTGTTGGCATCAATTGATCCCTGAACTCCATGACACCCACACCTCACCCGTGTTGGCATCAATTGATCCCTGAACTCCATGACACCCACACTTCACCCGTGTTGGCATCAATTTATCCCTGAACTCCATGACACCCACACTTCACCCGTGTTGGCATCAATTGATCCCTGAACTCCATGACTATCAATTTCTAGCAAACTTTACATGTAAACTGTTGAATATTTTGAAACCAATTTGACTGGATGCTGTGGCATGTTTATTAAAAGTGTTCGTGACGAATGTATCTAAGTCATTCATGACGTAATTGAGTATGACATCATCCTACACATCACATTGATTATGACGTCATGATTGATGGATAAACTGGACTCCTCTAGTCTGCTGCCATGACAGTAACATGTTAACCCTTTAATGGTCACGATGGATTGAGAAAATCTAAATTTGTGTCTTGTAAATGTCCATTTGCAGTCCAAGAGAAGACTATTTATGAAAATTTACCACTGGAATTGTTGGCTCGGTTACTGAGCCAGCCATTCTAGTGGTAGATTTTCTAAAATTGTTATTTTGGTCTGCAAATGGACATGTTCTATGAGAAACAAATTCAATAGTTAAAATGTTAAGAGATTATCTGTATTTCATGACCACTTACAGGTGTGACATTAGGTGGTCGCTTACAACCAGTTTGAATGTATTTTGGCTAATATCTGACATAGGCTTGAGTGATTACGAAATTAAATAAAAAATCATGATTTTTCCTTAAATCATGAATTTGTACAATTAAAATTTAAATGATCGAATAAACTCTTTTCTACTGCATAAATATTTCAAAAACTAACTTAATTACTGTAATGTGATCGGTCACAAAAATTGACATTTTTACTCATCGAGTGTATGACTATTTGCAGGCCAAGAGAATACTGTTTTTGAAAACGTATTACTGAACATCGAGCATCGAACCAGACATTCCAGTGATACATTTTCAAAAATAGTCTCCTCTTGGGCTGCAAATGAACATGTCTAAACATCATTACAGCTCAAAGCAATAATCGTGTAAGCCTAATTCGAGATAATTCAATCTGCCACATGCTATATTTTTTTAATAGTCATGTCTTGCTCTTCAAATGGACATTTATTGAGACCACTGGCGAAGCCATTTTTTGCCAGTTTGAGGGATGATGGTTTCACTATATGGAATTACATTTATTGCACAATCTGTTACATGATAGGAAGCTTTTTTTCATTTTGAAAAGTCTATAATACCTCGCTTATATACTACAAATATGTTGTGTGTAAAATAGCTCTGCTGTCATAAATAAAATATATATAATAATTGTTACCCCCCCCCCCCCCCATATGATATTGTTATAAATAGCCTGGGAGAAATCAAGCGAACTTGAGGAATATGAGATAGTAACAAATCAATATTTATTTCATTCATATATATTCGTAACCCACTCAAATGTCTGGCCATAACCAGCAGCTTGTAATGTATTGTTTGTTAATGATATAGGCATTGTTATAATTCTTTTAATTTACTAATAAAGCATGTTTTCATTAAGCGGTTCTTTCATATCTTTGAGGACTGATTTGTATGAATTATGATAAAGCTTATACTATTATCGTTCTTAACCTTTAACACTCATATCAGCCAAAAACGGCTTCTGCACTGGTCTTGAGAAATATCTATTTGGAGACCAAGAGAAGAGTATTTTTGAAAATTTACCACTGGAATGACTGGCTCAATAACTGCAGTCATTGCAGTAGTGAACTTTCAAAATTGTCTTCTCTTGGTCTGCAAATTGACATTTTCTATGAGAAAATTGAAATTTTCTTGGATAAATTTGAGGGTTAAGGGTTAAACTAGAATCTAACTTGTTCCATAATTTAGCATGTGTGATATTATACTTTGATTAAGCACTTCTGTATTTACTAGATAATGTTCACTGACTTCGATGGGGTGTGGGTGGGGGGTGGGTGGGGGGGGGGGGGGGGGTCAAGAACCACTGAGCCAATTTCAATTATATTTTGGAGGAAGCATTCATAGGGCATAGAGATCTAAGTTTGTTCAGGCGAAGCGGATCGGTCAAAATCCAAGATGGCCACCGGCCAAAATGGCTAATTTTTAGAAACACTAAAAAGTCTCCGAAACCGCAGGAGGAATTGATTCAAAACTCATAACACATCATCTGTGGCAACGGTAGACCCAAGTGTGTTCAAGGCAACCTGATTGATTGATTTACTTGCTGGCCATCTTGGATGACCTAGTTTTCGCGAAAACGACTTCTCCCGAACCGCTGAAGGGATAGAACTGAAATTTTGTAAATATGCTTAGGGACCGAGGGCCATTCAAATTTGTTCAGAGGAATTTCGTACGTTAAAAAACATGGCCGGCATCAACCAAACAAAATTGAGCATTTGTTGGTCA
Source organism: Chaetoderma sp. LZ-2023a (assembly GCA_034401795.1). Lineage (NCBI taxonomy): Eukaryota > Metazoa > Mollusca > Caudofoveata > Chaetodermatida > Chaetodermatidae > Chaetoderma > Chaetoderma sp. LZ-2023a. The sequence goes on along the minus strand of JAVVLW010004157.1, from coordinate 37,981 downwards.
CATTGCTTTTTTTGGATTTGATGTATTTTAATGGCGAAAATTGCTAAATATATGCTTATCAGGGTGGCGAGTTCAAATATGCCACTTTCGAGACTGTCGGATAAATGGTTTGGCTACCATCTTGGTTTGTTTTCCTGCCATAGGCTCCCATAGTAACGCAATGGACCCATAGTAAAGCAATGGGGAATTCTTTAAATAACTTCTCAAGAACCACTAGGCCGATTTCAATTATCTTTGGCAGGAACAATCCTTAGGGCATAGATATTCAAGCATGTTCAAATGAAGCCGGTCGGACAATTTGGGTGGCGGCCATCTTGGATGTTGGACGATTTTTAGAAAACTCATTAAATATGCTCTAGGGCAACAACTGAAACAAGGTTGTTCAAGAGAACTCGATTGGCCAAATGGTTCGGTGGCCATCTTGGATGACCTAGTTTTTTTTAAAATGACATCTCCAGAACCGCTGGAAGGATCAGGCTGAAATTTGGGAGATTTGATTAGGGCCTAAGGCCCATTAAAATTTGTTCAAGGGAAGTTGATCCATCAGAAAATATGTCTGCCATGGCCCAATCAAAATGTAGCATGTTTGGTGGCCATATTGAATTTTTTTATTTTGACGAATCTTGAAGCCGAAATTGGTTTTATATATGTGTTTGGGCATTCTGATTTCAGATTTGCCATTTTCGAAAATGTCGGATAAATGTTTTGCGGCCATCATGGATCATTTTCCAACTAGAAACTCCCATGTACTAAAGCAATAGAAAATTTCAAGTGTATTTGGCACCTGGTGGCCATCCTGGATTTTTTAAATGCCTTAAAAAATCTTTTCCGAATCCGCATGGAGGATTGATTCAAAGCTCATGACAGGTTATTTACGGAAACAGCTGAATCCAGTTTGTTCAATGGAACTGGATTGCCTAATGCTTTAGCAGTCATCTTGGATGACCCGTTTTTCATTAAAACAACTATCCAGAATCGCTGAACGGGTTGGGCCGAAATTTGGGAGATATGATAAGAGACTAAGGGCCGTTAAGTTTTGTTCAAAAGTAGTTGATACATAAAGAAACATGGCTTCTGTTTTCTTGTTATAATTCTGCTCAACTCTGTAGGGTTCTACTTATTGTTGATGGCCTTTCTGGTTGAAATGCCTAAAAATGCCAAAATGTGGAATTTGCAGGTGAGTGATACAGGCCCCTTGTGCCTCTTGTTCTGATTTCCAAAATACTTGATTTTAAGCCAGCAAGTATGACGTAAAGTCATTTATGCCCAAATTTACAGTCATCGTAATAATGATTTGTATGTATCCAGTATAAATAAGATTTTACAATGATATTTATGGAAATTTATTTGATACATTTCCATAACAATAATACCAAATGAAAAATAATCTGAATTATTTAAGAAATGTACTTGGGTGTCTTATATGCCTGACTGCGCAGTATTTTACAGACAACAACAATTCCAGGGTGAAATATCTCTGGACCTGCTGGATATTTTGATAACAATTTGACTGAAAGTTGTTAGTGGCTAAGCCAACAACAACTTATGGTCAGATTGTTTTCAAAATATTCAGAAACTCAAGAGTTTTTGCTCATTGAAATTGTCTGTTGGCTGTCATCCATTTAATAATATAATAATTGTATTATGCCATCAGTATAATATTGTATGCCATGCTATGATATTGCAAAACATGAAATTTATAACAATTATTTCTTATTTTGACTTATTTTTTTAAAATAAAAAGAGCTTATATATGCGATAGCCCCAGTGACTTAATCAGCTAACTCATGGGTCAAGATTTTCATGTCAAGTTATTTTTAGTTTTGCGTGTAGCAAGACATATAGTGCATACGGGCTTGACAATACTTGGAGTTTCAACCCAAGAAACGCAACTCCAATGTACTTAAAATCTGATACTAAATAAAGTCACCTCAAGTGTAAGTGAGCGTGACCTTTTGACCCCATGGTCAACAGGATTATTCAACACCTAATTGGAAAACCGCCAGCAATATTTGGTAAACATCTCTTGAGTAGAACAGGATTTTCAGCTACATAAATCACTACAGTACTTCATATTAATTCAGCTACATGTCTTGTAAGGCGACCGCATCAATCCAAGTGAAACTGCAACCGGATATTTCTCTTACTGATTCATGCACCTGATGACAATTACCATTCAGGCGTATGATGAGAATTAATTTTCTTTGGTTAATTGATAGTGTTTAGAGGTCAGAATTAGTGAGATTGGCATATGGATGCATACGTGAGAACTTTAAAATTAAAAAAGTATCATTCAGACAAAATGCTAATTTACTATAATAAGAACAATTTAAGTAATTATAATTTATGTTCATTCAATGTTTATAAGGGGAATTATGACCCAACAGGTCATGCAGTAATAATTCATGAATCCAGTGTATCGATCAATCATATGATGTCATAATTAACTACATCACATAGGCTGATGTCATAATCAATTATGTCATGAATGACATGATTTAGTCCATCGTAAACGCTTAATAGTCCATCAAGTTGTAGGAATTGTAAGTCTACTATTAATAAACATTCTGTTGAATATTTTGAAACTAATTTGACTGGGCGTTGTTGCTGCCATTAGGCAGCAACAACACCCAGTCACATTAGTTTCAAAATATTCAACAGCTTACCCGTATTGGTTTCTGGAAATTGATATTCAGTGTTCGATCGATACAACATGGACAAAGTGGGGGTGTAGCGAAAACTGGATTCATTGCGATGGAGATAATGGATTGTTAACCATCTGTAGTCCTAGCTGTCCTGGAATGATATGTAACCATCTGGGTTCTGCCTGTCATGGAACATCTTCATTTCTGTTGTACATAGTCCTACCTCACACAATCTCCTAATATCAAAAGTTGGGATCACATGCTTCATTGCTTTCTGTTATCCCTTTAATGGTCTTGGTCATTTAAATTTAAATATCTGCCTATTGGATGTCCATTTACAGGCCAAGAGAATACAATTTTTGGAAATTTGCCACATTCCAGTGGTAAATTTTCAAAAAATTCATAACAGAGGCCGGTTAAGGTCGTTGCCTCTCGGTCTCAGAAGAAAAAAAACATTTAGAGAGGCATAAATTTGTTTATTTTCTGGGTTTCTGTGGGTTGCTTTCTATCAAATCTGGGCCCATGTTCCCGAAGCTATCGTTAGGATAACGATATATCATTACTGCAATAGCATAACATGTGGGTAACTATGTCGCTATCATAATGATAGCTTTCGGAACATGGGCCCTGGATAGCCTTCCGTTTAGTCCTCCACACTGCTGTCTGCGAATATTGTTTGGTGTTCTTTTTGGTTCCTCCGCACTAGTACCGTCTTGTGTGTTTACTGTTCAGACTTAGATTATTTCTGTGGTGTTCAGACACTGCTGATGCCAGCTACTGGACTATCTCTAACAACATGTTCTACTAGTCCCCTGCGCATTCGTGCGCATATAGACTGTTTTCCATGGCATATTGTTATCCCTTGTGCCAGCTAACAGACTTAGTCTACTTTCGAAGTGTTTGTAAGAGACTGAAACTAAGAGTTTGCATTGGCGCTGACCACCCTCATTACGGTGACGGACAGCTCTAGCGCTTAATGCAAGGCAGACTGAAATTTCACAGTGGTAAAGCGTGGGTATCAATAACAGCTCTTAGGTGAAGTTTCCACACTACATCAGCAATGCTAATGTAGTGATTTGCCTACGTGTGCACAAGGCTAGTTGCTCCTCTCCTGCATTGTGCCTTCCCAGCAACGCAGAGATTAAACCCTTAAACTTACCACTCATATTCCACGTGCGTCTTATGCGACGCGCATCAGCACTGACAAATACTCCGAAATTCTCATCAGAAACAACAAGGCCACACCGTCATTGTCTCCGTTTAATAATTGCCTAGTGTTGCTAACACACACATGCATGCACGCACGAATGCATGCACTCACTCGCTCGCTCGCTCGCTCGCTCGCTCGCACGCACGCACAAACTATAACCGGAAATAGAGATGGCAAGTAACGCCCATCATTTCCAGTGTGTTCCAATGAGACTACGTGCACCACTGTCCAATACACTCACACCACTAACAGAATTAACAGCCAGGGACCTGGACAGTACTGTGGCATGCACCGTGCAATTTAACAGCACGCCAGCCCACATACAGCCATGAATAGAAGGCACTGATGACACTAACAGCAAAACAGATACAAACTATGCTTTCAACGTTCTATGACTGGGCACTCCATTTGATAACTTAAAAAATTTGCTACAGCATCAAATGCACACCAGCATACGCATCTTTGCAGGTTTTGCCCTACGCAGTACAGGCGGAGAATCTGAATAAGCCTTAGCTTTCATACTCTTGTACAGGTTCTCTGAGCCTTACGCCACCCCGAATGGACCTTTCCATTTTTAGCTATGCTCCGCCCATCTCTAGCTAAGCTCCACACACATCTAGCTCGTGTTAGGATCGATCGATCTCTGGACACCCTGACTATCTGAGCCTTCCGATACACCCGAATGGACCTTTATATTTTTAACTATGCCCCACCCATCACTAGCTACGCTCCACCCACACCTCGCTCGTGTTGGGATCAATCGATCTTTGAACACCATGACTATCAATTTCCAAAAAAACTACACAGGTAAGCTGTTGAATATTTTGAAACTAATTTGACTTGGTGCTGTTGCTGCCTATTCAACAGCATGTTTATTAAATAGCAAAGAATTACAAAGACACAATTTATGCAATGTGTCAGACTCTGAGATTTAATGACGGTCTATATGGAACCCTTTGTGACATAATGACTGTGACGTCATCATACATACGCTGAGCTGATTATGGCATCATACGAGCTCAGATGATGGATGGATGTTCTGGAAAGGTGAATAACAAGTACGTACGTGTACACGACAAACATAAATACTAATCCAAGAACTTTTGAGGCTAGCAAGGCCATGTACACCAGACTAGGGAGCATAACTATCACATGTGGTCGTCACGTGTCTCCTGTGGTGGCCGATGAGGACGTGTTCGTGTGTCTACGCTGCAGAGGCAGATTGAGGAACAGGGCGAGCAAATGTAGCCCTTTGGGGGAGCTGATGGCGTATATACAAGCGCACCACACCACCCAAATATGGTTTTTACACCTTTCTGTGTTTGAAATTCAATGGCTTTTCCATGGTTTTTCATGACCAAATTTAACCAATTCCATGACCTCCAAGAATTACTATCTAGATTTGTGTTTATGACACAGTACATAAATCATGATACAAGTTTTTCTGCAAAATGTATGAATATTGTGTCTTGCAACAACGAAGCCAAAGCTCATGGCATGCAAGCACAGTACTCAGCAGGGCAGGAGCAGCGCGGGAGGGTGAGACCGTGCTATAGGACGATGAGGATTTCCATGACCAGTACGAATCATGCCCAAAGCAAATGCCTGCTCGAGGAGGAGGAGGCGAACTCTGGTCCACCGTCTGGTTCCTCGGCGAGCCAGTCGCAGTCCTCGTCATGCTCAGCTACAATACCTACACAAATGACTGGCTACTGAAGGCGGGAAACCCAGTCATTCCGCGAAGTAATCTTCACATTGGATGGATTGTCAACCCTACTGAAGTCAGAATTGACATCTTCCCAGGAATTTGTTTATCTCTGGATTTTTTCAATCTCAAGCTCCATATGCAGCACTCAGATGAAGGCCGATTCAGATGTGTTTAATGTCCGTCTGGTCCAAGCAGTGATGGCGGAGTGGCTCTGCAACAAGGGGTGGAGGGACGGGGTGTGGGTTGTGGGTGGGCTAGGGCCGGATGTAGGATTTCATATTGAGGGGCCGAGGGTGGGGAGGTCCACTGGCCCTCCCCCAGAAATTTGTGAAAATTAAATGCTCTGAGAAGCCATCTCCTGCATTCTGAATGATAATTTGTGGTTAAAATTGCTCAGGAAAATGAGAATCTTTCTCTTAGAAAATGTCGATTTACAGAACATGAAAGGAACATTTTAGAAATCTTCCACTTAAATGACTGGTTTGCTTTGCCAAAATTTCAAATCAGGGCTTGTAAATCGACGTTTTACAAGATCATTTCAGAAGGTCTGTCTAGTTAAGGTGTTAATGCCTGGTTAATGATATCTCAGACTGTCGCTATCAGTGATCTGCTTATGTGTTCCTAGATAGTATTGATATACGATTTATGAGCAATAGCAATACATGGTCAGTGGACAATGACAGTACCATAGAAATACATATTCACAGTACATACAATACTGCGTGGGGGTGGATTGGGGGGACTACACCGGAAATTTTGTTAAAATAGATGCTCTTAGAAGGCATCTGCATTTTGAGTGATAATTCGGGGTTAAAAAATGTACGCTAGGACGATTGAAAGGGGTGTGGGGGTTTAGCTAAAGACATTATTAGCTCCCCCCCAAATTATTTTAAGAGGGCTTTAGCAACCCCCCCCCCCCCCTGCTACACCGCCACTGGGTCCCAGAAGACGTCTTACCCATAGGCCCCATAAAACACAAATTAGCCGCCTTTTCTAGTTCCTTGTTTTAGTAGCGTCAGCTTTGGCCAGTTAAATCCCTGTTTTATTACAATATCAAACTAAAACGGCAGCCTTAAAGAAGACTATTGTCGCAGAATCTTTCTAACAATTTCCTTCTAGTTTTATTGTCTGGTATCTGACGTCGTAATCAAAACGGGTCACTTGTTAGCTGATGTTACAATCAAATGAAAGAGGTCAGCCATGCACGTGTCTGCATTGTATGGCTTTCCTGAATTTACAATTTAATGGACATTATGATAGCAACAGCTCCAAGTCAAATTAGTTTCAAAATATTCAACAGCTTAATTGTATAGTTACCTTGCATGTGAGATTCCTGGAATTCAGAGTTCAGAGTTTCAAATCAGTTCAAGCACACCAACAAAGTGGGCGGAGCTTAGCTAGAAATGGGCGTGGCATATGGAGAAATGTTACTCTATTGCGCCTAGTCGATTCATTGGCTACGATCAAGTCAAATCATAAAAGTTTTTCAAAGTGTAAAACAATGGAGGAATCAAGTTTTTAGCGATTCCCCGCCCATATCGAGCTATTTCTAAGCTCCACTCACGCTTTGCCCATGCCGTGATCGAGCCGTGATCGATAGATCACTTCACTCTCTGAATCTCAATTTCCAGAAAACTATAAGGCCCTACTGCTAAGTTATTGAATATTTTGAAACTAATTTAACTGGGTGCTGTTGCCGCCTAAGGAAGTAACAGTTCTCAGTCAAATTGGTTTCAAAATATTCAACAGCATTTTTATTAAATAGTAAAGACATACAATTCGTACAATGTTTAGTCCGTCATCAATTATGCGCTCGTGACAAACTTATCTACACCATGTATGACGTAATTGATTATGATGTCAGCCTACACGTTACGTAATTGAGTATGACGTCATGTGATTGACTGGGAAACTGGAATCCTCCATTAATTAATGTCCCGCTCATGGCCTCTGAGACACAGTTCCTGTTGAAAGCATAAGCCAACTGTACAGCACGGATTAAGGGCTTGGGTACGGGAATGATTGACATTCAACCCAATACGTAATCTGACAGATACGTTTGGAAGCTACCAAGTTCAAACCGGAGGGTGGACAACCTAAAAATGAGAAAATATTGTACTTTAATCGCACGTTTTATCACACCTAGAAGCTAACGCCCGCGTTTAATTTCTATACATATTGTACTATTAATGAAAATAAAAAAACCCACAAATTTAATGTGGAATATTGTGAAAATAAATATATCGGTTAATTAGCAAACCCCATGCAATTAATAGTAACGCTATTTTGAATATGTTTGTACCGACAAAGGATAAGACAACGAACCTGATTGGCTCATACGATTATTAACCGAAATCAAATATGTAATCAGATAGCTAATTGGGGGATTTGAATCGTTACTCACGCTGGTTGGCTGAGTGGACTGGCGCTCTCCACGCAAGCGCTTTCTTACCTTTAGTCATTCCATTGAGAACTCGGGTCGCTCCAGGTAATATTTCTAATTTTAATTTGGTTATATTTTTCTTCCAGTTTAATTATCAATAATTATTTGCAAACATAGTCATAATTGATTATATTGTACTATGGGTATGCTGCATATGTAAGTTTGCATTATTGAATACGCTCGCTATTGAAAATGGAGTGATACGATCTGTTTTCAAAATCGTATTCTTTCACAAAAGGGGAAATATAGTCCGCCACGTAAGTGCTTGTATGTCTTCTTCTTCAGTATACTGTGAAGATCCAATTTGGATATCATTCCACAATGGTTACGATTTCGCTCATGAAATTGCGATTTAATAAGCTCTGTTCTACTGAATATTTTGAAACTAAAATGATTGGCGAGATATTCAACAGCTTACCTGTACAATTATCTTGAAATTTGGATTCAAGGAAATCACGATTTAAAATATTAGTCGATACATCCACCCATCCTCAAACCACACATCAACCTTTGCACACACGGCTGCGATAACCGTAACTCGCAACTGTAATATTTTAGTAACATTTCAATTTTTTCTACCAAATTTATCATGTTATTTCTTCCAGATTTTTCTAGATCTTTCTAGATTTTCTTAACCATTAATATGTTAACCCATTCTAGATCTGCACATATTTGTGATATTTACTACATGGTAATTATTAAATAATCTGCTTGTTCGCAATGGTAATCTGAATGAAAGATATTACTACTTCAGGCAGCAGCAAACTTTAGTCAAAATTCTAAACAGACTACATTGAGCTACGTTAGAAACCCAGAGCTCCTCCACCACCCCTCCCCATCACGCCACCCTACCCTCCCCTCCCTCTCACCTCCCTCAATCCCATCATCCCTCCATTCGCCTCCATCACCTCTCTCCAACCACCTCATCCATAGCCCCACCCACCCCGCCTCCATCCATCCCCTCCACACTCTCTCTACACCCCCCCCCCCTCATAAATCCCCCTATATCCCCCCTATCCACCACCCACCCAGTCCCTTCGCTCCACCTCTATCTATCACCACACCCCGCCCATCCACCGCCTCCATCCATCCCATTCATCCTTCCCCTCCATCCCCACTCCAACACCCTCCATCTCTTCCCCATCCATCCCCTCCCACTCCAACCATCCCCTCTCTATTCTCCCACGCTCTCCATCCATCCACTAACTACATCCGTGCCCTCTCCATCCACCCACCCACCCCACCCCTCCCCTCAATCCATACCCTCCACCCCCTCCATCACCTCCAGCAACCCCCACATCTCCGTTCCCCACGTTCCCATTTCCTCAACATCCATACCCCTTTCAACCACCCTTCCACCCCCTTCATCCACACTCACCCATCCAACCAATCTCTATCCACCTTCATCTACCCTTCCCCTCCCTCTCTCCAACCTTCCTCCCGTGTCCCTCAATCCATTGCCCCTCCCTTTCCCTCCATCCAACCACCCCTCCCTCTATCCCTGCATCCACCCATCCCTACGTCGCTCGCTACCCTTACCTCCCTCCCTCTCCATCTATACCTCTACCATCACTCCATCCACCCTTCCCTCCGCCCGTCCCTCCCCCGCCTCCTACCACCCATCCTTCCATCTATTCATCCACCAATCCATCCGTCTGTCCGTCCGTCCATCCTTCCGTCCGTTCGTCATTCCTTCAGTCCGTCCGTCAGTTCGTCCGTCCGTCAATCCCATTCCCACATTCCATTTCCACACCCTATTCCCACCGCAATCACCCATCCCATTCCCCACTCCATCCCCATTCCACCCACCCCCATCGAATCCCCACACCCCACACCCCATCCGCATCTCCCATCCAATTCCACCCCATCTCATCCCACCGCCGATCCAACCCACCCATCCCAACACCTATCTCACCCCTCTCATCCCTCCAATTCCATAAATACATCCATCCCATCCCATCGATCCCTAAATCTATCCCTGAATCCGTCCGTCCTTATGTCTATTCATCCTCCAACCCACCCACCCATCCACCCTCCCAGGCACCAATCACCCAGCAAACCATCTACCCATCCATCAAACCTGTGTATCTATCTACCCATTGATCTTGCGCTCTCTCACGTTCTACCATGCTTTATCACCATCTTTCCCACTGGCTCTTTCGCAGCAACCACCCACACACCCTAACCTCATCTCCAGCACTTACTTTCTCTACTCTTCTCTCCTCACAGTTCTTCTCCTCTCGCCCTATTTTCTTCTGGCTCTCACTTTCCTCATGTCTCTCTCACGCATACTCTCCCCTCCTCCTCTCGCTCCATCCACCCCTCACCACTGCCACCACCCACATTCTCTTCCCCTTTCTCTCTCCCTCCACCCTCTCCGACACTTCTCATTTTATCTTAATCGTTCAATATTTACATCACTCGCATTCACTGGCTCCTCGCTCTAACCTCACATCTACTCAGTGGCGGCGCCACGGGGGGGGGGGGGGGGGGGCGGGTGGCAAGGGGTGGGTGTGTGTGTATGGAAATGTGGTGGAAAATTCCCCATGCAAAAATAGTTTGCCCCACTACTTGCCCCTCCTAAAAATTTGCATGAAGATATTTCATATGAATATTTTATTGATGCATACAGAATTGCTGCCGGAGTCAATTACAGCAATGCGAGGACAGGAAACATAAGCCAAACTATTTCTTTCTCCAGCCACAGACAACAGACATGATAAGTAATACGATGCTATCTTAAGCATCTGAGTCGGTGGCTGAGTTGAAGAATTTACGAATCCTGTCTACAGTCTACATACATAAGAATCGCGACCAGTAAGCGTGCTTAATCACATGAAATGCTATCTTGACTTCCAGTGGAAAGCGTGATACTGAACACAAATCTGATGACTTTAAAACACATATTTTATTCCCAACTGTTGATAAATTTCGGAATGAGTTGCAAAGACGATTTTCTGGTGACCAATTAAGGATATTCTGATCCCTATCAGCTTTTGGGCCATCTTCAAAAGAGTTCTTAGATGTAGAGATAATCAAATCCATAGCTGAACACCATACATTGAATCTCGATGATCTGAGCATAGAAATCCAGCAAGCTAAACGAATGATCGAGAGAGGCAACAAAATCTTTGATTCAATGATCGAATTTGCAGAATTTTTGAAACCACTGAACATGGCATTTACAGAGCTATGCAAAGGCGTTCACATCGCTGTAACTCGTCCAGCATGTACTGCTGGGTGGGAACGGACATGTAAACTCAAACTCATCAAAGGTTCACTGCACACAACAATGGAGGACCATCGCCTAAAGAGCTTAACAGTGATAAGTGTACATAGGCAGAGAGCATTAGACATTGATATGGAGGATGTTGTAGATAAAATGGTCGGAAGGTTTCCAAATATGTGCCTTATATTAGTCTAAACGTTCATCTTTCTCTATGAGTATTTTATTATATAATCCATCAACGAGACAACAACCGCAGGGACAGAAAACTTGTGATTTTATTTAACTCTTCAATCCTTAGTAGTCCAGTTTCTCAATTTCATGTCTAAGACAGGTATACTGTTGATTATTTTGAAACAAATTTGCCGGAAAACTGTTCCCCTCATATGCAGCAACACAGCTTCCAGTCATATTAGTTTGAAAATATGAAACATAATATTTCCATACAATATTATGATTTTGTCGCTTCTAAGTTCTGGTCTGTAAGGGTTAAAGTGTTAATGCTGATTACCATATATGCAGTAAAGTTGTTGAATCTCAGCTTTATGATTGAATTATAGATTTACTTTCTGATGAAGCTAAACGGTTGTGGCCACTGAATTTTTATATAAATAAATGGGAAATTGGCTATGATATAATAAAAAATGCATATGTTAGGCTGGTCGCTGGTGTATTCGACAATAATATTGGAAACACCAGGTAGTCATTAGAGCAGGCTTGAATTTATAGGAAAAGGTAGGATTTAAGAAGGGAAGTAAAGGTGTTTATTTATCACTAAGATTGCAGAAAATGACATCTCAGAGCATGTAATTTAAACATTTTCCCGGTGGGGAACCCCCAACACCTCCCCCCCCCCCAACCCCCCCCCCCCCTCCCGCCAGGAACAAGCCAACATTTGGAGCAGGGCTTGACAGATGTGTTCTATACGATGATTAGGACTAATTTACATCAAAAGCACCTCGATTTTGTAAATTTGTCTTTATTTCATTCAAATTTTTTAACTTTGAATAATTTTTCTGTCCAGCTTTAAGTTAATCCTATGGTTAAGGTTTTTAAATGACATTTGCTGCATTGAGCCCACAAGGGATAATCGGATTTAAAAAAACCCCTTCACAGATGTGTTTTATACCATGCTTAGGACCTGTCCATATGAAAAATAATTTAATTTTCAAATTAAAATTTTTTTTTTTATCTTTAATTATTTTAGGCCTGTTTTGTATCCAATTTTGTACTCATAATTTCTTGGTGAAGCTGTTTTTAAATGAGATTTGCGCCCACAAGGGGTCATCCGATTTGAATAAAACTTAACAGATTTGTTCTACACCATGTTTAGGACGTGTCCCGATAAAATATATATTGATTTTCAAAATCTTTCCATACTTTTTCAGCATTTGAACTTTGATCATTTTATGGCTGATTTGCATCAAGTTTATATGTCTATATATGTTTACTTGCTGTGGTTAATGATTCTTCGAATGACAATTTAATCAGAAAAGACTTGCTTTTGAAACTTGAAACCGTGGGACTGATTATACATATGGGTACGGATGTGCATGACACTTTTGGAATTTTGTTTTGACACCCCCCCCCCCCCATCCCCCAAAGCTCCGGGGCATGGTCCGGGGTCAAAAGATCAAAATAATGCAACTCCTCCTAGACCATTTCAGGTAGAAACTTGACACTTTAGGAATTTTGGCATGACTTCAGGCACAGGGCCCTAGTGGGGGGGGGGGGGGGTTGGAAATGTGGGGTTAAAAATTAAATTTTTCCAAAGGTTGCATATCATTTTCAAGCCTATTATAAGTAGTCTACAGTACACGGAATTATTCTGATCTTGTGTCAAACTGAGGGGAGGGGCGGGTCAAAAGGTCAAAGGTCGACACAAATCGATTGTAATGCAACTCCTCCTAGACAATTTCAGATAGAAACTTGCACATATGGCCAGGGATGTGCATGACACTTTTGGAATTTTGGTATGACCCAAGGGGTACAACAGCCCTGGAGTGGGAAATGTGGAGTAAAAAAAATAAATTTCCAACGGTTGTCATATTGCATATCTTTTTCAAGCCAATGATAAGTAGTCTACAGTACACGGAATTATTTTGATCTTGGGTCAAACTGAGGGTAGGGGGCGGGGTCAAAACTGGGCACCAATCGATTGTAACGTAGCTCCTCCTAGACCATTTCACATCCACATATGTATTATGCTGATTGTTTTTGGGAGGGCTAGTTGGTGGGATGAATTGTTAACTGAACGGGTGGACGGATGGGATGCGATGGATGCATGCATGCATGCATGGATCCATATAAGGCGGCTATTTTAGTGATTGAATGTGATACAGTAGAAATGAACATAAAGAGAGGTCAACTGATAATAATAGCAGCAATGTAGCTGAAGAATCAGCATCAGGTTGTGATTGCCAATTAGTAGATCCTAATAGAGGAATCCAATCTGTTACTCACGTATATGACGCCATAGTCAATTACGTCACATGTAGGTTGACGTCACAATCAAAATGCGGAATGATTGACGAATCTAGGTCCGTCATGAATCTTTTAAGTCATGTGTACGAATTGTCTCTTAAGGCTTACCACTATATTATTCTAGAAATTGATAATCAGGAAGTTCAGGGTTCGAGGGCTAGATTCATCAATTCAGGGCTCATATTCACACACTTTGAATGGTCATGTCAGAAGTCAATTGGCATTCCTTTAGTTTTCGGTTCACTACAGACCATTATTCCGCCATTGACCTTGATACTTGACCTTTAACCGTCTGACGCCAATGTCATCATCCATATTCATAATATCATAGCCTACTACATAGCCAAGTTTAGTTTCAATCGACTCAACCAATCATTAAATATAAGATGATTTTTTATTTTAAAAATTAGTTTTTTACCATGGCGCCAGAGGCCTTGATGTTTACCTGGTGCAACATCAATGGCAAACAGCACAGGTAATCGTGTATATAAGTTTCATTTGAATAGACTTGATAGACTTGACCGAGCCTGAATTATAAGCAATTGATGAACCTAGTTTTGGCTATGCTCCGCCCATCCCCAGCTAAGCTCCGCCCACACTCCCTGAATCCCAACTTCCAGAAAACAATACAGGGCACAGTCAAATTAGTGGCAAAATATTCAAAGGAATATTCATTAAATAGTAAAGACGTACAATTTGTATAACTTGATAGACTATTAAGCTTTTAATGCAGACTTAGATATGTCATTCATAATGTAAATGATGATGACGTCAGGCTACATGTGACGTCTATTGATTTACCGATAATCTGTATTCCTCTCTATGCTAACTAATTCAACTTCGACCAATATTGATTACGATGCTTGACATTACACTGGGTTTTTTTCATTAAGGTACACAAGAACAGATTACGTTTCAGGCACTTCCGATTATGCAGTGGACATTTGGTCACCAAGATTCACCCATTCCGGCGTGTTCTAACACAGCAGGTAAACTGTTCTTTACATGTGTTAGTTCTTTAACGTGATGGCCAGAAATGACAAATTGATTAGAATGTGAGGCCTCTATTGCATATTTTGCAACTAACTAACTGGAAAATGTCGTTGCTGATGCCTTGTTGCCAGATTTCAGTCAAATTACTTTCAAAATATTATATTGCTGCCTGCGCTTGGATCAAATTAGCTTCAAAGTATTGTCACAATCTGGCAGGTTCTGTGAACTGTCAACAGATGTGGCAGAAACCAATCTGCCTTCATGCACTTCAGTGCAGGATTTGATGAGTGTATGGCATTCGCGCAAAGGGTTGTGATGTCAGTCGGGATCCAGTCCACGCATCTTTGCCTAAAGCCCTATGATCATGAGCCCACAGTTTCTGGATGACACCGTCAATGGCAAGCTGTCACCTTGCCGGGAAATTCCTGGTGACTCTTCGTCTCTGACTGTCCAGACTCCGGTTGATGCCATCCTGAATGGCTCTGTGGACTGAAATTGGTGATTGCTGGTGGGATGCATATGCTACTACCACCCCTTATGGTAGATTAGCGACATGACACAGTGATGAAATTGCCACACTCACACTCTCCTATAAATCCGGCAGTGCAACATTTGCGGAATGCATAGCATTCGAGCAAATGGGGTCCCATGTCAGTGATGACCCAGACCATGCATCTTCGCTCAATGCCATGAGATCATGAGCTCACGGTTTTGGGATGACACAGTATTTCTCCTTCGATCAATACTTATCATTACATTACTTATGTCATCCCACCCATCACGTAGCTGATGATGTCATCCCACCCATCACGTAGCTGATGATGTCATCTCACCCATCACGTAGCTGATGATGTCATCCCACCCATCACGTAGCTGATGATGTCATCCCACCCATCACGTAGCTGATGATGTCATCCCACCCATCACGTAGCTGATGATGTCATCCCACCCATCACGTAGCTGATGATGTCATCCCACCCATCACGTAGCTGATGATGTCATCCCACCCATCACGTAGCTGATGATGTCATGCTACCCATCACGTAGCTGATGATGTCATCCTACCCATCACGTAGCTGATGATGTCATCCTACCCATCACGTAGCTGATGATGTCATCCCACCCATCACGTGGCTGATGATGTCATCCTACCCATCACGTAGCTGATGATGTCATCCTACCCATCACGTAGCTGATGATGTCATCCTGCCCATCACGTAGCTGATGATGTCATCCTACCCATCACGTAGCTGATGATGTCATCCTACCCATCAAGTAGCTGATGATGTCATCCTACCCATCACGTAGCTGATGATGTCCTCCTATCCATCACGTAGCTGATGATATCATCCTACCCATCACGTAGCTGATGATGTCATCATACCCATCACGTAGCTGATGATGTCATCATACCCATCACGTAGCTGATGATGTCATCCCACCCATCACGTAGCTGATGATGTCATCCCACCCATCACGTAGCTGATGATGTCATCCTACCTATCACGTAGCTGATAATGTCATCCCACCCATCACGTAGCTGATGATGTCATCCCACCCATCACGTAGCTGATGATGTCATCCCACCCATCACGTAGCTGATGATGTCATCCCACCCATCACGTAGCTGATGATGTCATCCCACCCATCACGTAGCCGTCCCTTCGCTCCACCTCTATCTATCACCACACCCCGCCCATCCACCGCCTCCATCCATCCCATTCATCCTTCCCCTCCATCCCCACTCCAACACCCTCCATCTCTTCCCCATCCATCCCCTCCCGCTCCAACCATCCCCTCTCTATTCTCCCATGCTCTCCATCCATCCACTAACTACATCCGTGCCCTCTCCATCCACCCACCCACCCCACCCCTCTCCTCAATCCATACCCTCCAACCCCTCCATCACCTCCAGCAACCCCCACATCTCCGTTCCCCACGTTCCCATTTCCTCAACATCCATACCCCTTTCAACCACCCTTCCACCCCCTTCATCCACACTCACCCATCCAACCAATCTCTATCCACCTTCATCTACCCTTCCCCTCCCTCTCTCCAACCTTCCTCCCGTGTCCCTCAATCCATTGCCCCTCCCTTTCCCTCCATCCAACCACCCCTCCCTCTATCCCTGCATCCTCCCATCCCTACGTCGCTCGCTACCCTTACCTCCCTCCCTCTCCATCTATACCTCTACCATCACTCCATCCACCCTTCCCTCCGCCCGTCCCTCCCCCCCCCCCTCCTACCACCCATCCTTCCATCTATTCATCCACCAATCCATCCGTCTGTCCGTCCGTCCATCCTTCCTTCCGTTCGTCATTCCTTCAGTCCGTCCGTCAGTTCGTCCGTCCGTCAATCCCATTCCCACATTCCATTTCCACACCCTATTCCCACCCCAATCACCCATCCCATTCCCCACTCCATCCCCATTCCACCCACCCCCATCGAATCCCCACACCCCACACCCCATCCGCATCTCCCATCCAATTCCACCCCATCTCATCCCACCGCCGATCCAACCCACCCATCCCAACACCTATCTCACCCCTCTCATCCCTCCAATTCCATCAATACATCCATCCCATCCCATCCATCCCTAAATCTATCCCTGAATCCGTCCGTCCTTATGTCTATTCATCCTCCAACCCACCCACCCATCCACCCTCCCAGGCACCAATCACCCAGCAAACCATCTACCCATCCATCAAACCTGTGTATCTATCTACCCATTGATCTTGCGCTCTCTCACGTTCCACCATGCTTTATCACCATCTTTCCCACTGGCTCTTTCGCAGCAACCACCCACACACCCTAACCTCATCTCCAGCACTTACTTTCTCTACTCTTCTCTCCTCACAGTTCTTCTCCTCTCGCCCTATTTTCTTCTGGCTCTCACTTTCCTCATGTCTCTCTCATGCATACTCTCCCCTCCTCCTCTCGCTCCATCCACCCCTCACCACTGCCACGACCCACATTCTCTTCCCCTTTCTCTCTCCCTCCACCCTCTCCGGCACTTCTCATTTTATCTTAATCGTTCAATCTTTACATCACTCGCATTCACTGGCTCCTCGCTCTAACCTCACATCTACTCAGTGGCGGCGCCACGGGGGGGGGGGGGGGGCAAGGGGTGGGTGTGTGTGTATGGAAATGTGGTGGAAAATGCGCCATGCAAAAATAGTTTGCCCCACTACTTGCCCCTCCTAAAAATTTGCATGAAGATATTTCATATGAATATTTTATTGATGCATACAGAATTGCTGCCGGAGTCAATTACAGCAATGCGAGGACAGGAAACATAAGCCAAACTATTTATTTCTCCAGCCACAGACAACAGACATGATAAGTAATACGATGCTATCTTAAGCATCTGAGTCGATGGCTGAGTTGAAGAATTTACGAATCCTGTCTACAGTCTACATACATAAGAATCGCGACCAGTAAGCGTGCTTAATCACATGAAATGCTATCTTGACTTCCCTTGGAAAGCGTGATACTGAACACAAATCTGATGACTTTAAAACACATATTTTATTCCCAACTGTTGATAAATTTCGGAATGAGTTGCAAAGACGATTTTCTGGTGACCAATTAAGGATATTCTGATCCCTATCAGCTTTTGGGCCATCTTCAAAAGAGTTCTTAGATGTAGAGATAATCAAATCCATAGCTGAACACCATACATTGAATCTCGATGATCTGAGCATAGAAATCCAGCAAGCTAAACGAATGATCGAGAGAGGCAACAAAATCTTTGATTCAATGATCGAATTTGCAGAATTTTTGAAACCACTGAACATGGCATTTACAGAGCTATGCAAAGGCGTTCACATCGCTATAACTCGTCCAGCATGCACTGCCGGGTGGGAACGGACATGTAAACTCAAACTCATCAAAGGTTCACTGCACACAACAATGGAGGACCATCGCCTAAAGAGCTTAACCGTGATAAGTGTACATAGGCAGAGAGCATTAGACATTGATATGGAGGATGTTGTAGATAAAATGGTCGGAAGGTTTCCAAATATGTGCCTTATATTAGTCTAAACGTTCATCTTTTTCTATGAGTATTTTATTATATAATCCATCAATGAGACAACAACCGCAGAGACAGAAAACTTGTGATTTTATTTAACTCTTCAATCCTTAGTAGTCCAGTTTCTCAATTTCATGTCTAAGACAGGTATACTGTTGATTATTTTGAAACAAATTTGCCGGAAAACTGTTCCCCTCATATGCAGCAACACAGCTTCCAGTCATATTAGTTTGAAAATATGAAACATAATATTTCCATACAATATTATGATTTTGTCGCTTCTAAGTTCTGGTCTGTAAGGGTTAAAGTGTTAATGCTGATTACCATATATGCAGTAAAGTTGTTGAATCTCAGCTTTATGATTGAATTATAGATTTACTTTCTGATGAAGCTAAACGGTTGTGGCCACTGAATTTTTATATAAATAAATGGGAAATTGGCTATGATATAATAAAAAATGCATATGTTAGGCTGGTCGCTGGTGTATTCGACAATAATATTGGAAACACCAGGTAGTCATTAGAGCAGGCTTGAATTTATAGGAAAAGGTAGGATTTAAGAAGGGAAGTAAAGGTGTTTATTTATCACTAAGATTGCAGAAAATGACATCTCAGAGCATGTAATTTAAACATTTTCCCGGTGGGGAACCCCCAACACCCCCCCCCCCCCAACACCCCCCCCCCCCCAACACCCCCCCCCCTCCCGCCAGGAACAAGCCAACATTTGGAGCAGGGCTTGACAGATGTGTTCTATACGATGATTAGGACTAATTTACATCAAAAGCATCTCGATTTTGTAAATTTGTCTTTATTTCATTCAAATTTTTTAACTTTGAATAATTTTTCTGTACAGCTTTAAGTTAATCCTATGGTTAAGGTTTTTAAATGACATTTGCTGCATTGAGCCCACAAGGGATAATCGGATTTAAAAAAAACCCTTCACAGATGTGTTTTATACCATGCTTAGGACCTGTCCATATGAAAAATAATTTAATTTTCAAATTAAAAATTTTTTTTTTATCTTTAATTATTTTAGGCCTGTTTTGTATCCAATTTTGTACTCATAATTTCTTGGTGAAGCTGTTTTTAAATGAGATTTGCGCCCACAAGGGGTCATCCGATTTGAATAAAACTTAACATATTTGTTCTACACCATGTTTAGGACGTGTCCCGATAAAATATATATTGATTTTCAAAATCTTTCCATACTTTTTCAGCATTTGAACTTTGATCATTTTATGGCTGATTTGCATCAAGTTTATATGTCTATATATGTTTACTTGCTGTGGTTAATGATTCTTCGAATGACAATTTAATCAGAAAAGACTTGCTTTTGAAACTTGAAACCGTGGGAATGATTATACATATGGGCACGGATGTGCATGACACTTGGAATTTTGTTTTGACCCCCCCCCCCCATCCCCCAAAGCTCCGGGGCATGGTCCGGGGTCAAAAGATCAAAATAATGCAACTCCTCCTAGACCATTTCAGGTAGAAACTTGACACTTTAGGAATTTTGGCATGACTTCAGGGACAGGGCCCTAGCGGGGGGGGGGGGGGGGTTGGAAATGTGGGGTTAAAAATTAAATTTTTCCAAAGGTTGCATATCCTTTTCAAGCCTATTATAAGTAGTCTACAGTACACGGAATTATTCTGATCTTGTGTCAAACTGAGGGGAGGGGCGGGTCAAAAGGTCAAAGGTCGACACAAATCGATTGTAATGCAACTCCTCCTAGACCATTTCAGATAGAAACTTGCACATATGGCCAGGGATGTGCATGACACTTTTGGAATTTTGGTATGACCCAAGGGGTACAGCCCTGGAGCGGGAAATGTGGAGTAAAAAAAAAAAATTCCAACGGTTGTCATATTGCATATCTTTTTCAAGCCAATGATAAGTAGTCTACAGTACACGGAATTATTTTGATCTTGGGTCAAACTGAGGGTAGGGGGCGGGGTCAAAACTGGGCACCAATCGATTGTAACGTAGCTCCTCCTAGACCATTTCACATCCACATATGTATTATGCTGATTGTTTTTGGGAGGGCTAGTTGGTGGGATGAATTGTTAACTGAACGGGGGGACGGATGGGATGCGATGGATGCATGCATGCATGCATGGATCCATATAAGGCGGCTATTTTAGTGATTGAATGTGATACAGTAGAAATGAACATAAAGAGAGGTCAACTGATAATAATAGCAGCAATGTAGCTGAAGAATCAGCATCAGGTTGTGATTGCCAATTAGTAGATCCTAATAGAGGAATCCAATCTGTTACTCACGTATATGACGCCATAATCAATTACGTCACATGTAGGTTGACGTCACAATCAAAATGCGGAATGATTGACGAATCTAGGTCCGTCATGAATCTTTTAAGTCATGTGTACGAATTGTCTCTTAAGGCTTACCACTATATTATTCTAGAAATTGATAATCAGGAAGTTCAGGGTTCGAGGGCTAGATTCATCAATTCAGGGCTCATATTCACACACTTTGAATGGTCATGTCAGAAGTCAATTGGCATTCCTTTAGTTTTCGGTTCACTACAGACCATTATTCCGCCATTGACCTTGATACTTGACCTTTAACCGTCTGACGCCAATGTCATCATCCATATTCATAATATCATAGCCTACTATATAACCAAGTTTAGTTTCAATCGACTCAACCAATCATTAAATATAAGATGATTTTTTATTTTAAAAATTAGTTTTTTACCATGGCGCCAGAGGCCTTGATGTTTACCTGGTGCAACATCAATGGCAAACAGCACAGGTAATCGTGTATATAAGTTTCATTTGAATAGACTTGATAGACTTGACCGAGCCTGAATTATAAGCAATTGATGAACCTAGTTTTGGCTATGCTCCGCCCATCCCCAGCTAAGCTCCGCCCACACTCCCTGAATCCCAACTTCCAGAAAACAATACAGGGCACAGTCAAATTAGTGGCAAAATATTCAAAAGAATATTCATTAAATAGTAAAGACGTACAATTTGTATAACTTGACAGACTATTAAGCTTTTAATGCAGACTTAGATATGTCATTCATAATGTAAATGATGATGACGTCAGGCTACATGTGACGTCTATTGATTTACCGATAATCTGTATTACTCTCTATGCTAACTAATACAACTTCGACCAATATTGATTACGATGCTTGACATTACACTGGTTTTTTTCCATTAAGGTACACAAGAACAGATTACGTTTCAGCCACTTCTGATTATGCAGTGGACATTTGGTCACCAAGATTCACCCATTCCGGCGTGTTCTAACACAGCAGGTAAACTGTTCTTTACATGTGTTAGTTCTTTAACGTGATGGCCAGAAATGACAAATTGATTAGAATGTGAGGCCTCTATTGCATATTTTGCAACTAACTAACTGGAAAATGTCGTTGCTGATGCCTTGTTGCCAGATTTCAGTCAAATTACTTTCAAAATATTATATTGCTGCCTGCCCTTGGATCAAATTAGCTTCAAAGTATTGTCACAATCTGGCAGGTTCTGTGAACTGTCAACAGATGTGGCAGAAACCAATCTGCCTTCATGCACTTCAGTGCAGGATTTGATGAGTGTATGGCATTCGCGCAAAGGGTTGTGATGTCAGTCGGGATCCAGTCCATGCATCTTTGCCTAAAGCCCTATGATCATGAGCCCACAGTTTCTGGATGACACTGTCAATGGCAAGCTGTCACCTTGCCGGGAAATTCCTGGTGACTCTTCGTCTCTGACTGTCCAGACTCCGGTTGATGCCATCCTGAATGGCTCTGTGGACTGAAATTGGTGATTGCTGGTGGGATGCATATGCTACTACCACCCCTTATGGTAGATTAGCGACATGACACAGTGATGAAATTGCCACACTCACACTCTCCTATAAATCCGGCAGTGCAACATTTGCGGAATGCATAGCATTCGAGCAAATGGGGTCCCATGTCAGTCATGACCCAGACCATGCATCTTCGCTCAATGCCATGAGATCATGAGCTCACGGTTTTGGGATGACACAGTATTTCTCCTTCGATCAATACTTATCATTACATTACTTATGTCATCCCACCCATCACGTAGCTGATGATGTCATCCCACCCATCACGTAGCTGATGATGTCATCTCACCCATCACGTAGCTGATGATGTCATCCCACCCATCACGTAGCTGATGATGTCATCCCACCCATCACGTAACTGATGATGTCATCCCACCCATCACGTAGCTGATGATGTCATCCCACCCATCACGTTAGAGCTGCGCGATATACCGATACCATATTTAAAACCGATATCCTGCACTGACGGTTTCATAACCGATTATAAAAAATTAATATCGAAAAACCGAATATGAACATATTTTCGGTTTTTCGTATCAGGATTGTTAAAAATAAAAGATACTAACGAGCATGAAAATCGTAATGAATAATAATGGCCATACTTTCCATTAAGCTATGTTCGGGGCAACTAATAATTGAACGTGGCCCCAATTGTGCATATTGTGTAACTCCATGTAACTCGCTGCACGCCGAGAGAAATCAAGCAGCGAATTAATTAATTAAATATCCACTCGTCTTTTCTCTGGTAGTCTCAGATAAATTTGCAATATAAAACACAATACTAATGTGGGAATTTGTCATTAAAATTTGTATCGGTGAAAACCTTTCTAAACAGCGGCATCCATTTTATTTACGTCACCGGCTAATTAACATAATGCAAAGTCGTCCCAACACTAAATCGCCAGATTGCATCAAAATCTCGCCAATTACTATAATTCTGATTAGGATATAATTTTAAATAAAATTATTACTCAAACCGTTTTTTAAAACGTTATCTTCTATACACAATATCATATCAACTTATGGAATTCGCGATCGCAATATTACAGTTAATATTTTCTTCAAGGCATGATTTCGTTCTCGGGTCGAATTGGAAATGAAAGAAGGAAGGGAGATAATTACATCATAATTAATTACAATCTCGTGATTTACGTCTTTTCGCAACCTGTTTTGCTGATTTATGATTAATTTTGACAAAATAAACGATGTTTATTTAACTGTGTGTAATATTTAGGCGGTCTAATTAATAATTTCACTCCCGCGATGATGGATATTATAAGGTATGTTAAGCTTTAAAGGCGTAAAACGTTACGAATGTATCAGGGCATGAAAATACGTTCTGTTTTCGTGCTAATTTTTATCATTTAAATTTTTTGTTTCATGTCAATAAAACCGATATTCGGTTAAAACCGATATGAAAAGTCATATCGAAACCGATATGGCTGTAAGCCAAACCGCGCAGCTCTACATCACGTAGCTGATGATGTCATCCCACCCATCACGTAGCTGATGATGTCATCCCACCCATCACGTAGCTGATGATGTCATCCCACCCATCACGTAGCTGATGATGTCATCCCACCCATCACGTAGCTGATGATGTCATCCCACCCATCCCGTAGCTGATGATGTCATCCCACCCATCACGTAGCTGATGATGCCATCCTACCCATCACGTAGCTGATGATGCCATCCTACCCATCACGTAGCTGATGATGCCATCCGACCCATCACGTAGCTGATGATGCCATCCTATCCATCACGTAGCTGATGATGCCATCCTACCCATCACGTAGCTGATGATGCCATCCTACCCATCACGTAGCTGATGATGCCCTCCTACCCATCACGTAGGTGATGATGCCCTCCTACCCATCACGTAGGTGATGATGCCATCCTACCCATCACGTAGCTGATGATGCCATCCTACCCATCACGTAGCTGATGATGCCATCCTACCCATCACCTAGCTGATGATGCCATCCTAGCCATCACGTAGCTGATGATGCCATCCTACCCATCTCCTAGATGATGATGCCATCCTACCCATCACGTAGCTGATGATGCCATCCTACCCATCACGTAGCTGATGATGCCATCCTACCCATCACCTAGCTGATGATGCCATCCTACCCATCACGTAGCTGATGATGCCCTCCTACCCATCACGTAGCTGATGATGTCATCCCACCCATCACGTAGCTGATGATGTCATCCCACCCATCACGTAGCTGATGATGCCATCCCACCCATCACATTGCTGATGATGTCATCCCACCCATCACGTAGCTGATGATGTTATCCCACCCATCACGTAGCTGATGATGTCATCCCACCCATCACGTAGCTGATGATGTCATCCCACCCATCACGTAGCTGATGATGTCATCCCACCCATCACGTAGCTGATGATGCCATCCCACCCATCACGTAGCTGATGATGCCATCCTACCCATCACGTAGCTGATGATGCCATCCGACCCATCACGTAGCTGATGATGCCATCCTATCCATCACGTAGCTGATGATGCCATCCTACCCATCACGTAGCTGATGATGCCATCCTACCCATCACGTAGCTGATGATGCCCTCCTACCCATCACGTAGCTGATGATGCCCTCCTACCCATCACGTAGCTGATGATGCCATCCTACCCATCACGTAGCAGATGATGCCATCCTACCCATCACGTAGCTGATGATGCCATCCTACCCATCACCTAGCTGATGATGCCATCCTACCCATCACGTAGCTGATGATGCCATCCTACCCATCACGTAGCTGATGATGTCATCTCACCCATCACGTAGCTGATGATGTCATCCCACCCATCACGTAGCTGATGATGTCATCCCACCCATCACGTAGCTGATGATGTCATCCCACCCATCACGTAGCTGATGATGTCATCTCACCCATCACGTAGCTGATGATGTCATCCCACCCATCACGTTGCTGATGATGTCATCCCACCCATCACGTAGCTGATGATGTCATCCCACCCATCACGTAGCTGATGATGTCATCCCACCCATCACGTAGCTGATGATGTCATCCCACCCATCACGTAGCTGATGATGTCATCCCACCCATCACGTAGCTGATGCTGTCATCCCACCCATCACGTAGCTGATGATGTCATCCTACCCATCACGTAGCTGATGATGCCATCCTACCCATCACGTAGCTGATGATGTCATCCTACCCATCACGTAGCTGATGATGTCATCCCACCCATCACGTAGCTGATGATGTCATCCCACCCATCACGTAGCTGATGATGTCATCCCACCCATCACGTAGCTGATGATGTCATCCCACCCATCACGTAGCTGATGATGTCATCCCACCCATCACGTAGCTGATGATGTCATCCCACCCATCACGTAGCTGATGATGGCATCCCGCCCATCACGTAGCTGATGATGTCATCCCACCCATCACGTAGCTGATGATGTCATCCCACCCATCACGTAGCTGATGATGTCATCCAACCCACCACGTAGCCGATGATGTCATCCCACCCATCACGTAGCTGATCATGCCATCCTACCCATCACGTAGCTGATGATGCCATCCTACGCATCACGTAGCTGATGATGCCATCCTACCCATCACGTAGCTGATGATGCCATCCTACCCATCACCTAGCTGATGATGCCATCCTACCCATCACGTAGCTGATGATGTCATCCCACCCATCACGTAGCTGATGATGTCATCCCACCCATCACGTAGCTGATGATGTCATCCCACCCATCACGTAGCTGATGCTGCCATCCTACCCATCACGTAGCTGATGATGCCATCCTACCCATCACGTAGCTGATGATGTCATCCCACCCATCACGTTAGAGCTGCGCGATATACCGATACCATATTTAAAACCGATATCCTGCACTGACGGTTTCATAACCGATTATAAAAAATTAATATCGAAAAACCGAATATGAACATATTTTCGGTTTTTCGTATCAGGATTGTTAAAAATAAAAGATACTAACGAGCATGAAAATCGTAATGAATAATAATGGCCATACTTTCCATTAAGCTATGTTCGGGGCAACTAATAATTGAACGTGGCCCCAATTGTGCATATTGTGTAACTCCATGTAACTCGCTGCACGCCGAGAGAAATCAAGCAGCGAATTAATTAATTAAATATCCACTCGTCTTTTCTCTGGTAGTCTCAGATAAATTTGCAATATAAAACACAATACTAATGTGGGAATTTGTCATTAAAATTTGTATCGGGGAAAACGTTTCTAAACAGCGGCATCCATTTTATTTACGTCACCGGCTAATTAACATAATGCAAAGTCGTCCCAACACTAAATCGCCAGATTGCATCAAAATCTCGCCAATAACTATAATTCTGATTAGGATATAATTTTAAATAAAATTATTACTCAAACCGTTTTTTAAAACGTTATCTTCTATACACAATATCATATCAACTTATGGAATTCGCGATCGCAATATTACAGTTAATATTTTCTTCAAGGCATGATTTCGTTCTCGGGTCGAATTGGAAATGAAAGAAGGAAGGGAGATAATTACATCATAATTAATTACAATCGCGTGATTTACGTCTTTTCGCAACCTGTTTTGCTGATTTATGATTAATTTTGACAAAATAAACGATGTTTATTTAACTGTGTGTAATATTTAGGCGGTCTAATTAATAATTTCACTCCCGCGATGATGGATATTATAAGGTATGTTAAGCTTTAAAGGCGTAAAACGTTACGAATGTATCAGGGCATGAAAATACGTTCTGTTTTCGTGCTAATTTTTATCATTTAAATTTTTTGTTTCATGTCAATAAAACCGATATTCGGTTAAAACCGATATGAAAAGTCATATCGAAACCGATATGGCTGTAAGCCAAACCGCGCAGCTCTACATCACGTAGCTGATGATGTCATCCCACCCATCACGTAGCTGATGATGTCATCCCACCCATCACGTAGCTGATGATGTCATCCCACCCATCACGTAGCTGATGATGTCATCCCACCCATCACGTAGCTGATGATGTCATCCCACCCATCACGTAGCTGATGATGTCATCCCACCCATCACGTAGCTGATGACGTCATCCCACCCATCACGTAGCTGATGAAGGCATCCCGCCCATCACGTAGCTGATGATGTCATCCCGCCCATCACGTAGCTGATGATGTTATCCCACCCATCACGGAGCTGATGATGTCATCCCACCCATCACGTAGCTGATGATGCCATCCTACCCATCACGTAGCTGATGATGCCATCCTACCCATCACCTAGCTGATGATGCCATCCTACCCATCACGTAGCTGATGATGTCATCCCTCCCATCACGTAGCTGATGATGTCATCCCACCCATCACGTAGCTGATGATGCCCTCCTACCCATCACGTAGCTGATGATGCCCTCCTACCCATCACGTAGCTGATGATGCCATCCTACCCATCACGTAGCAGATGATGCCATCCTACCCATCACGTAGCTGATGATGCCATCCTACCCATCACGTAGCTGATGATGCCATCCTACCCATCACGTAGCTGATGATGCCATCCTACCCATCACGTAGCTGATGATGTCATCTCACCCATCACGTAGCTGATGATGTCATCCCACCCATCACGTAGCTGATGATGTCATCCCACCCATCACGTAGCTGATGATGTCATCCCACCCATCACGTAGCTGATGATGTCATCCTACCCATCACGTAGCTGATGATGTCATCCCACCCATCACGTAGCTGATGATGTCATCCCACCCATCACGTAGCTGATGATGTCATCCCACCCATCACGTAGCTGATGATGTCATCCCACCCATCACGTAGCTGATGATGTCATCCCACCCATCACGTAGCTGATGACGTCATCCCACCCATCACGTAGCTGATGATGTCATCCCACCCATCACGTAGCTGATGATGCCATCCCACCCATCACGTAGCTGATGATGCCATCCTACCCATCACGTAGCTGATGATGCCATCCGACCCATCACGTAGCTGATGATGCCATCCTATCCATCACGTAGCTGATGATGCCATCCTACCCATCACGTAGCTGATGATGCCATCCTACCCATCACGTAGCTGATGATGCCCTCCTACCCATCACGTAGCTGATGATGCCCTCCTACCCATCACGTAGCTGATGATGCCATCCTACCCATCACGTAGCAGATGATGCCATCCTACCCATCACGTAGCTGATGATGCCATCCTACCCATCACCTAGCTGATGATGCCATCCTACCCATCACGTAGCTGATGATGCCATCCTACCCATCACGTAGCTGATGATGTCATCTCACCCATCACGTAGCTGATGATGTCATCCCACCCATCACGTAGCTGATGATGTCATCCCACCCATCACGTAGCTGATGATGTCATCCCACCCATCACGTAGCTGATGATGTCATCTCACCCATCACGTAGCTGATGATGTCATCCCACCCATCACGTTGCTGATGATGTCATCCCACCCATCACGTAGCTGATGATGTCATCCCACCCATCACGTAGCTGATGATGTCATCCCACCCATCACGTAGCTGATGATGTCATCCCACCCATCACGTAGCTGATGATGTCATCCCACCCATCACGTAGCTGATGCTGTCATCCCACCCATCACGTAGCTGATGATGTCATCCTACCCATCACGTAGCTGATGATGCCATCCTACCCATCACGTAGCTGATGATGTCATCCTACCCATCACGTAGCTGATGATGTCATCCCACCCATCACGTAGCTGATGATGTCATCCCACCCATCACGTAGCTGATGATGTCATCCCACCCATCACGTAGCTGATGATGTCATCCCACCCATCACGTAGCTGATGATGTCATCCCACCCATCACGTAGCTGATGATGTCATCCCACCCATCACGTAGCTGATGATGGCATCCCGCCCATCACGTAGCTGATGATGTCATCCCACCCATCACGTAGCTGATGATGTCATCCCACCCATCACGTAGCTGATGATGTCATCCAACCCACCACGTAGCCGATGATGTCATCCCACCCATCACGTAGCTGATCATGCCATCCTACCCATCACGTAGCTGATGATGCCATCCTACGCATCACGTAGCTGATGATGCCATCCTACCCATCACGTAGCTGATGATGCCATCCTACCCATCACCTAGCTGATGATGCCATCCTACCCATCACGTAGCTGATGATGTCATCCCACCCATCACGTAGCTGATGATGTCATCCCACCCATCACGTAGCTGATGATGTCATCCCACCCATCACGTAGCTGATGCTGCCATCCTACCCATCACGTAGCTGATGATGCCATCCTACCCATCACGTAGCTGATGATGTCATCCCACCCATCACGTTAGAGCTGCGCGATATACCGATACCATATTTAAAACCGATATCCTGCACTGACGGTTTCATAACCGATTATAAAAAATTAATATCGAAAAACCGAATATGAACATATTTTCGGTTTTTCGTATCAGGATTGTTAAAAATAAAAGATACTAACGAGCATGAAAATCGTAATGAATAATAATGGCCATACTTTCCATTAAGCTATGTTCGGGGCAACTAATAATTGAACGTGGCCTCAATTGTGCATATTGTGTAACTCCATGTAACTCGCTGCACGCCGAGAGAAATCAAGCAGCGAATTAATTAATTAAATATCCACTCGTCTTTTCTCTGGTAGTCTCAGATAAATTTGCAATATAAAACACAATACTAATGTGGGAATTTGTCATTAAAATTTGTATCGGGGAAAACGTTTCTAAACAGCGGCATCCATTTTATTTACGTCACCGGCTAATTAACATAATGCAAAGTCGTCCCAACACTAAATCGCCAGATTGCATCAAAATCTCGCCAATAACTATAATTCTGATTAGGATATAATTTTAAATAAAATTATTACTCAAACCGTTTTTTAAAACGTTATCTTCTATACACAATATCATATCAACTTATGGAATTCGCGATCGCAATATTACAGTTAATATTTTCTTCAAGGCATGATTTCGTTCTCGGGTCGAATTGGAAATGAAAGAAGGAAGGGAGATAATTACATCATAATTAATTACAATCGCGTGATTTACGTCTTTTCGCAACCTGTTTTGCTGATTTATGATTAATTTTGACAAAATAAACGATGTTTATTTAACTGTGTGTAATATTTAGGCGGTCTAATTAATAATTTCACTCCCGCGATGATGGATATTATAAGGTATGTTAAGCTTTAAAGGCGTAAAACGTTACGAATGTATCAGGGCATGAAAATACGTTCTGTTTTCGTGCTAATTTTTATCATTTAAATTTTTTGTTTCATGTCAATAAAACCGATATTCGGTTAAAACCGATATGAAAAGTCATATCGAAACCGATATGGCTGTAAGCCAAACCGCGCAGCTCTACATCACGTAGCTGATGATGTCATCCCACCCATCACGTAGCTGATGATGTCATCCCACCCATCACGTAGCTGATGATGTCATCCCACCCATCACGTAGCTGATGATGTCATCCCACCCATCACGTAGCTGATGATGTCATCCCACCCATCACGTAGCTGATGATGTCATCCCACCCATCACGTAGCTGATGACGTCATCCCACCCATCACGTAGCTGATGAAGGCATCCCGCCCATCACGTAGCTGATGATGTCATCCCGCCCATCACGTAGCTGATGATGTTATCCCACCCATCACGGAGCTGATGATGTCATCCCACCCATCACGTAGCTGATGATGCCATCCTACCCATCACGTAGCTGATGATGCCATCCTACCCATCACCTAGCTGATGATGCCATCCTACCCATCACGTAGCTGATGATGTCATCCCTCCCATCACGTAGCTGATGATGTCATCCCACCCATCACGTAGCTGATGATGCCCTCCTACCCATCACGTAGCTGATGATGCCCTCCTACCCATCACGTAGCTGATGATGCCATCCTACCCATCACGTAGCAGATGATGCCATCCTACCCATCACGTAGCTGATGATGCCATCCTACCCATCACGTAGCTGATGCTGCCATCCTACCCATCACGTAGCTGATGATGCCATCCTACCCATCACGTAGCTGATGATGTCATCTCACCCATCACGTAGCTGATGATGTCATCCCACCCATCACGTAGCTGATGATGTCATCCCACCCATCACGTAGCTGATGATGTCATCCCACCCATCACGTAGCTGATGATGTCATCCTACCCATCACGTAGCTGATGATGTCATCCCACCCATCACGTAGCTGATGATGTCATCCCACCCATCACGTAGCTGATGATGTCATCCCACCCATCACGTAGCTGATGATGTCATCCCACCCATCACGTAGCTGATGATGTCATCCCACCCATCACGTAGCTGATGACGTCATCCCACCCATCACGTAGCTGATGAAGGCATCCCGCCCATCACGTAGCTGATGATGTCATCCCGCCCATCACGTAGCTGATGATGTTATCCCACCCATCACGTAGCTGATGATGTCATCCCACCCATCACGTAGCTGATGATGTCATCCCACCCATCACGTAGCTGATGATGTCATCCCACCCATCACGTAGCTGATGATGCCATCCTACCCATCACGTAGCTGATGATGCCATCCTACCCATCACGTAGCTGATGGTGCCATCCTACCCATCACGTAGCTGATGATGCCATCCTACCCATCACGTAGCTGATGATGCCATCCTACCCATCACGTAGCTGATGATGTCATCCTACCCATCGCGTAGCTGATGATGTCATCCTACCCATCGCGTAGCTGATGATGTCATCCCACCCATCACGTAGCTGATGCTGTCATCCCACCCATCACGTAGCTGATGATGTCATCCTACCCATCACGTAGCTGATGATGCCATCCTACCCATCACGTAGCTGATGATGTCATCCTACCCATCACGTAGCTGATGATGTCATCCCACCCATCACGTAGCTGATGATGTCATCCCACCCATCACGTAGCTGATGATGTCATCCCACCCATCACGTAGCTGATGATGTCATCCCACCCATCACGTAGCTGATGATGTCATCCCACCCATCACGTAGCTGATGATGTCATCCCACCCATCACGTAGCTGATGATGGCATCCCGCCCATCACGTAGCTGATGATGTCATCCCACCCATCACGTAGCTGATGATGTCATCCCACCCATCACGTAGCTGATGATGTCATCCAACCCACCACGTAGCCGATGATGTCATCCCACCCATCACGTAGCTGATCATGCCATCCTACCCATCACGTAGCTGATGATGCCATCCTACGCATCACGTAGCTGATGATGCCATCCTACCCATCACGTAGCTGATGATGCCATCCTACCCATCACCTAGCTGATGATGCCATCCTACCCATCACGTAGCTGATGATGTCATCCCACCCATCACGTAGCTGATGATGTCATCCCACCCATCACGTAGCTGATGATGTCATCCCACCCATCACGTAGCTGATGCTGCCATCCTACCCATCACGTAGCTGATGATGCCATCCTACCCATCACGTAGCTGATGATGTCATCCCACCCATCACGTTAGAGCTGCGCGATATACCGATACCATATTTAAAACCGATATCCTGCACTGACGGTTTCATAACCGATTATAAAAAATTAATATCGAAAAACCGAATATGAACATATTTTCGGTTTTTCGTATCAGGATTGTTAAAAATAAAAGATACTAACGAGCATGAAAATCGTAATGAATAATAATGGCCATACTTTCCATTAAGCTATGTTCGGGGCAACTAATAATTGAACGTGGCCTCAATTGTGCATATTGTGTAACTCCATGTAACTCGCTGCACGCCGAGAGAAATCAAGCAGCGAATTAATTAATTAAATATCCACTCGTCTTTTCTCTGGTAGTCTCAGATAAATTTGCAATATAAAACACAATACTAATGTGGGAATTTGTCATTAAAATTTGTATCGGGGAAAACCTTTCTAAACAGCGGCATCCATTTTATTTACGTCACCGGCTAATTAACATAATGCAAAGTCGTCCCAACACTAAATCGCCAGATTGCATCAAAATCTCGCCAATAACTATAATTCTGATTAGGATATAATTTTAAATAAAATTATTACTCAAACCGTTTTTTAAAACGTTATCTTCTATACACAATATCATATCAACTTATGGAATTCGCGATCGCAATATTACAGTTAATATTTTCTTCAAGGCATGATTTCGTTCTCGGGTCGAATTGGAAATGAAAGAAGGAAGGGAGATAATTACATCATAATTAATTACAATCGCGTGATTTACGTCTTTTCGCAACCTGTTTTGCTGATTTATGATTAATTTTGACAAAATAAACGATGTTTATTTAACTGTGTGTAATATTTAGGCGGTCTAATTAATAATTTCACTCCCGCGATGATGGATATTATAAGGTATGTTAAGCTTTAAAGGCGTAAAACGTTACGAATGTATCAGGGCATGAAAATACGTTCTGTTTTCGTGCTAATTTTTATCATTTAAATTTTTTGTTTCATGTCAATAAAACCGATATTCGGTTAAAACCGATATGAAAAGTCATATCGAAACCGATATGGCTGTAAGCCAAACCGCGCAGCTCTACATCACGTAGCTGATGATGTCATCCCACCCATCACGTAGCTGATGATGTCATCCCACCCATCACGTAGCTGATGATGTCATCCCACCCATCACGTAGCTGATGATGTCATCCCACCCATCACGTAGCTGATGATGTCATCCCACCCATCACGTAGCTGATGATGTCATCCCACCCATCACGTAGCTGATGACGTCATCCCACCCATCACGTAGCTGATGAAGGCATCCCGCCCATCACGTAGCTGATGATGTCATCCCGCCCATCACGTAGCTGATGATGTTATCCCACCCATCACGGAGCTGATGATGTCATCCCACCCATCACGTAGCTGATGATGCCATCCTACCCATCACGTAGCTGATGATGCCATCCTACCCATCACCTAGCTGATGATGCCATCCTACCCATCACGTAGCTGATGATGTCATCCCTCCCATCACGTAGCTGATGATGTCATCCCACCCATCACGTAGCTGATGATGCCCTCCTACCCATCACGTAGCTGATGATGCCCTCCTACCCATCACGTAGCTGATGATGCCATCCTACCCATCACGTAGCAGATGATGCCATCCTACCCATCACGTAGCTGATGATGCCATCCTACCCATCACGTAGCTGATGCTGCCATCCTACCCATCACGTAGCTGATGATGCCATCCTACCCATCACGTAGCTGATGATGTCATCTCACCCATCACGTAGCTGATGATGTCATCCCACCCATCACGTAGCTGATGATGTCATCCCACCCATCACGTAGCTGATGATGTCATCCCACCCATCACGTAGCTGATGATGTCATCCTACCCATCACGTAGCTGATGATGTCATCCCACCCATCACGTAGCTGATGATGTCATCCCACCCATCACGTAGCTGATGATGTCATCCCACCCATCACGTAGCTGATGATGTCATCCCACCCATCACGTAGCTGATGATGTCATCCCACCCATCACGTAGCTGATGACGTCATCCCACCCATCACGTAGCTGATGATGTCATCCCACCCATCACGTAGCTGATGATGCCATCCCACCCATCACGTAGCTGATGATGCCATCCTACCCATCACGTAGCTGATGATGCCATCCGACCCATCACGTAGCTGATGATGCCATCCTATCCATCACGTAGCTGATGATGCCATCCTACCCATCACGTAGCTGATGATGCCATCCTACCCATCACGTAGCTGATGATGCCCTCCTACCCATCACGTAGCTGATGATGCCCTCCTACCCATCACGTAGCTGATGATGCCATCCTACCCATCACGTAGCAGATGATGCCATCCTACCCATCACGTAGCTGATGATGCCATCCTACCCATCACCTAGCTGATGATGCCATCCTACCCATCACGTAGCTGATGATGCCATCCTACCCATCACGTAGCTGATGATGTCATCTCACCCATCACGTAGCTGATGATGTCATCCCACCCATCACGTAGCTGATGATGTCATCCCACCCATCACGTAGCTGATGATGTCATCCCACCCATCACGTAGCTGATGATGTCATCTCACCCATCACGTAGCTGATGATGTCATCCCACCCATCACGTTGCTGATGATGTCATCCCACCCATCACGTAGCTGATGATGTCATCCCACCCATCACGTAGCTGATGATGTCATCCCACCCATCACGTAGCTGATGATGTCATCCCACCCATCACGTAGCTGATGATGTCATCCCACCCATCACGTAGCTGATGCTGTCATCCCACCCATCACGTAGCTGATGATGTCATCCTACCCATCACGTAGCTGATGATGCCATCCTACCCATCACGTAGCTGATGATGTCATCCTACCCATCACGTAGCTGATGATGTCATCCCACCCATCACGTAGCTGATGATGTCATCCCACCCATCACGTAGCTGATGATGTCATCCCACCCATCACGTAGCTGATGATGTCATCCCACCCATCACGTAGCTGATGATGTCATCCCACCCATCACGTAGCTGATGATGTCATCCCACCCATCACGTAGCTGATGATGGCATCCCGCCCATCACGTAGCTGATGATGTCATCCCACCCATCACGTAGCTGATGATGTCATCCCACCCATCACGTAGCTGATGATGTCATCCAACCCACCACGTAGCCGATGATGTCATCCCACCCATCACGTAGCTGATCATGCCATCCTACCCATCACGTAGCTGATGATGCCATCCTACGCATCACGTAGCTGATGATGCCATCCTACCCATCACGTAGCTGATGATGCCATCCTACCCATCACCTAGCTGATGATGCCATCCTACCCATCACGTAGCTGATGATGTCATCCCACCCATCACGTAGCTGATGATGTCATCCCACCCATCACGTAGCTGATGATGTCATCCCACCCATCACGTAGCTGATGCTGCCATCCTACCCATCACGTAGCTGATGATGCCATCCTACCCATCACGTAGCTGATGATGTCATCCCACCCATCACGTTAGAGCTGCGCGATATACCGATACCATATTTAAAACCGATATCCTGCACTGACGGTTTCATAACCGATTATAAAAAATTAATATCGAAAAACCGAATATGAACATATTTTCGGTTTTTCGTATCAGGATTGTTAAAAATAAAAGATACTAACGAGCATGAAAATCGTAATGAATAATAATGGCCATACTTTCCATTAAGCTATGTTCGGGGCAACTAATAATTGAACGTGGCCTCAATTGTGCATATTGTGTAACTCCATGTAACTCGCTGCACGCCGAGAGAAATCAAGCAGCGAATTAATTAATTAAATATCCACTCGTCTTTTCTCTGGTAGTCTCAGATAAATTTGCAATATAAAACACAATACTAATGTGGGAATTTGTCATTAAAATTTGTATCGGGGAAAACGTTTCTAAACAGCGGCATCCATTTTATTTACGTCACCGGCTAATTAACATAATGCAAAGTCGTCCCAACACTAAATCGCCAGATTGCATCAAAATCTCGCCAATAACTATAATTCTGATTAGGATATAATTTTAAATAAAATTATTACTCAAACCGTTTTTTAAAACGTTATCTTCTATACACAATATCATATCAACTTATGGAATTCGCGATCGCAATATTACAGTTAATATTTTCTTCAAGGCATGATTTCGTTCTCGGGTCGAATTGGAAATGAAAGAAGGAAGGGAGATAATTACATCATAATTAATTACAATCGCGTGATTTACGTCTTTTCGCAACCTGTTTTGCTGATTTATGATTAATTTTGACAAAATAAACGATGTTTATTTAACTGTGTGTAATATTTAGGCGGTCTAATTAATAATTTCACTCCCGCGATGATGGATATTATAAGGTATGTTAAGCTTTAAAGGCGTAAAACGTTACGAATGTATCAGGGCATGAAAATACGTTCTGTTTTCGTGCTAATTTTTATCATTTAAATTTTTTGTTTCATGTCAATAAAACCGATATTCGGTTAAAACCGATATGAAAAGTCATATCGAAACCGATATGGCTGTAAGCCAAACCGCGCAGCTCTACATCACGTAGCTGATGATGTCATCCCACCCATCACGTAGCTGATGATGTCATCCCACCCATCACGTAGCTGATGATGTCATCCCACCCATCACGTAGCTGATGATGTCATCCCACCCATCACGTAGCTGATGATGTCATCCCACCCATCACGTAGCTGATGATGTCATCCCACCCATCACGTAGCTGATGACGTCATCCCACCCATCACGTAGCTGAAACATCGTCGTGTCGT